>JANAVB010042420.1:24013241-24155741 GCA_029216955.1 Iris pallida | reverse complement strand
CACTAATGGAGACACATTAGTGAGTGGTTGTTCATATTTTATTTATCCATTTGTACCAATGATCAGGGTAAAACTTCAAGGGCATCAACTAGTGGAGGTTTTTCCTTAAAGGTATGCTTTTTGGATAGAAAATCACCTTCCTAATGGGATAAAATCATGTAAGCTTGAACTTCCCTGTTCTCATGCATATTTCATACTTTCCTCTGGTGCTTGTACTGTTAATCTGACTATTAAATTACCAATGGTTTTGTAGTGGCGAAAGTGGAAGCTCCTCGAGTGAAGGATTCTCAAATGTGAGTTTGAGTGTACCTTTTTATGCTACTTTCTATATTTTCATTTTGTTGAACTATGGAACTTGGCAGCTACCGACATTATAAGTTTCTAGGATTCGTTGTACTTTTATCCACATTGTCACGACCCGCACCCGGATATACGGGTACGAATACGTGGGCCACGCCCAGCCTATGCCGCGGTATCGGTGGTAGAACGCTGTCAAGTATACTATACTAACTACAACATCTAAAGATCTATAACTAGAAATGTACTCATGTCACATCATGAAAACTAAGGAAGATAAGACAAGAAATAATAACGATATCACTAGAACAACTATAATCTACAAGGATCATAAGACAGGAAAATAAAGAATGAACAACAAAACTAACTAAGGATAACTACCAGGCAACTCACATAGAAGAATAGTGAGAACCACCTCAGCTAGAATCATCCTGCAGTCCAACAAATGTGGCACAACTACTCCTAAAATTTTGTCAATATATCCAGTCAGGATGGAACGAGCACAAATCTCAAATAACAGTTCTAATTATACGATATTGAACATGTAGCAGTAAATAGAGAGAATATACAAGAAATCATAAAATGTACATGTGAGTATCATGGTAAGGTAAGCTGTAAATCTGATCATGGTAGAACAAGGCAAGTAAAACTGATCATGACATGTACAAGAATCAAGAATCATCTGTCTAAGTGTGTGAGTACTAGTTTCAACATGTGGCCGGCTTGGGTCTTGCACAAGGTCTACTGGCCTGGTTAATCATACGTGGGGTGTATGATTAACACTCACAAGATCTACAAGAATAACAAAGTGGATAATGACCACACATCTACACTAATACTCCCCATCCCCGACTAGTATAGTGGATCCAACCATGACACATCATGACACGCGATTCTCCGAGAGGGTAGCTAGCCTTCGCAGGAATCGTGTCTATACATGCACAAGGAACAAGAAAGTCTTGCACAAGATATACCAAGGAAAGCGAGGAATAACATCTCATGACGGAATCCAGGAAAATACCAATCCGTGTGAACAATGTGTCAAGAGAACAAGGGTATCTACACTAAATACAAGAAACATAGACGATATCATAAAACAGAAATATTATCAGAGAATGTACTCGCCTGAGATCTGGTGGAATATGTCAACTGGTCCAAGAACAGTGCCTTGAGGACCTATAGGTGGAATACTGTATCAATATAAGGGTTTGGAAGTAAATCAAGTCATACTAAGTCAAACTAGGTCAAGGCAAGTCAAACTAGATCAATCTAAGTCAATAGTTAACTTACAGTTGACCTTGGGTCAATTGGTCAACTCTGGTCAACCCTAGGTCAAACTTGACTAACGTTGACTAACAGTTGACTTTGGGTCAACTGGTCAACTTCGATCCAGTTCCAATCAATTTTATGCTACGGTTGACTTCCGGTTGACTTTTGGTCAAAAATAGTCAACTGTAGTCAACCAAGGTCAAAACTAGTCTAACCTAGGTCAAATGTTGACTCTACTTCGACGTTCAGTCAAAGTAGTCAACCATGGTCAAACTGGGTCAAAGCTAGTCTCTACAAACATCTACAGGGTCAACACATTCAATTTCAGTGGATGTGAAATCACTGGAATCGATGGATCTCAAAATACCACAAAAGGAGAGATTATAATAATAGGGTAAAAACCTACAGATGTTGTCGGATGATAAAATAAATATCACCAACGTGTCCAGAATGGTCAAATCAGCTAGGATAGCCTGTCCAAAAGTCCAATTTGGATACAGGGGCAAAACGGTAATTTCGGGCCAAAATAATGTCCGCCGTTGGACACACTTTGCACCAAAAAATGTGCCAAAATAAAAGTGCACAAAACTTAACAAATTATATGTCCACGAATCCAGAATGACGATACGAACCCAACGGTATATCCAGAATTGGATTCCGTTGACCCGATCTCAAATTGGTCCGTTGACCCGGATATTGAAAACCGATTTGCACGGAAAAGCGTGTCGGAGCCAATGTCCTCAAAACTCAGCAAATTATATGTCAACGAGTCCAGAATGACGATACGAACTCAACGGTATATCCGGAATTGGATTCCGATGAGCCAAACTCAAAATGACACGTTGACCCGGATATTGGTATCTGACTTACACCAAAATGCGTGCCGGAACCAATGTCCACTAAAACCTATCAAATTATATGTCAACGAGTCCAGAATGACGATACGAACTCAACGGTATATCCGAAATTGGATTCCGATGAGCCGGCGTCAAAAAGTCCCGTTGACTCAGAAAGTGGGACCCGCTTTGTACCGAAATGCGTGCCAGGGCCCACGTTCTCCAAATCAAGCAAATTTTATATGAAAATATACCAGAACGACGCCACGAGTCTACTGGTGGTGTCAGAAATTGAATCCGGAGTCCCAGGGTCAAAAATGAAATTTTACAAGTGCAACACTAAGAATTCGAACGGCCAACTTTGGCGTTGAATTCGACCGACCTAACGAGCTCAAACTGAAATAAAATCTAAAGGGGACAGGAAGAGGGTTATACCAGCTATGCACCAGAACTGACGGCGCGCAAAACGGAGCTTTGACGGCGGAGTTACGAGTCGACGAAGTTGGCATCGTAAAATTGTACACAATTAAACGGTCAACTTTGCGGCCAGATTTGATGTATCAAACGACATAATTTATGGGTGAAATTTGACAGAGGCGAAGAGGTATATACCGAGATTGCGACGGAAGAAACGGATCGCCGATCCAACGGTCGAATTTTTCGGGAAACGTGCACGAAGTCGCTGCGACGAGGCGCCAATTCTGGACTTCGCGCGCGCGCGCGCGTCGACGGAATTTCGTGAAAAATGCACGAATCGCCTCGACGGCGCATCCCGGAGGACGTTGGCCGCCACGGGAAGGTGCTGGGGTGTGCGCCCGGCCAGGGGGGGCCGGCCACGCGGTGGCGCGCAGCCACCCGCCGGCGGCGGCGGTGCTGAACCGCCGGCCAGGGGTACGGGGTGCTACAGCTGCTGCTGCGTGCTGCACTGCTGCAGCTGCTGCCTCACGACGGCGCAGCCAGGTGGCGCGGCGGGGGTGGTGCTCGGTGGTGGAGCGGGTGGATGATGGAGATGGTGGCGGTTTGGTGATGGTGATGATGATGGGATGATGAAGAGGATGAGAAGGAGGAAGGAGGACAAGAATGGTGAGGGTGGTGGTGATGCTCGGCCACCACAGGGGGGGTTGGCTGCAGGTGGGAGTGGTGGTGTAGTGTAAGGAGAAAGGGAGAAAGAGTGGTATTATGTGTGTGTGAGAGAAAGAGAGAGAGAGAGAGAAGGAAAGATATTAATGTGTGTTTGTGTGTATATAATATAAAAGTGAGAGGGATATTAAGAGAGAGAGAGTAGAAAGTAGAGAGAGGGTGGGGGGGTTGTGTCCTGTACAGGTAGGGGGGAGAAAGTTGTGATGGAGTGAGAGAGTGTAATAAAGGGGAGAGAGATATTTATGAATATATATATTTAATTTATATTTGAATGGAGAGAAAGAAATAGATATTTGTATAAAATAAACATATTTTCAAATAGGAAAAATGCAGACACATCAGTGGGATGTATGGGCAGTTATGGTAGGGTCCATGCCAAACTGGATCGGACGTTGGGCCAAGTTTGGACAAAGTCGAAGCCAAGATTTAATTAATTTATAATTTAAACTGATTAAAAATCCCGGATGGAATGGGACCACAAGGGGGATCAGATCGGTGGCACGCAAGTGGCACGTGCATAGTAGGCTCAAAACAGGCCAGGGCCATATACTGGGTCGACTGGATTGGACCGATGTCGGGCCCGGAAATTAAATGGGAAATTAAATCAGGTTTTACGGCAGATATTTAATTGGCCTAAATTGAACCGAAAGTTGTGCGAAGGAAATGGAGCACAAGAGGGTGTGTCTGAGTGGGACACGAAGGTCATGGTTGAAGAGCGTCTCGAGTAAATCAGGCATGACAAGTTGGTTTCGAGAGAATGACTAGTCTGGTGCTCCTAAATTAAAAGTCACGGTAACGTGCATATGATGATCAAGGAAAAGAGTGAGAATTCAATTAATAATTAAATGGTCTAATATTGACCCAAACTTGTGCGAAGCAAAAAGAGCACAAGGGAATGAGTTCAAGTGGGACAGGATATATCAAAATGAAGATAATCTCGTCTACTACAAACTCCAAGAAGAAAGTTTCCAGAGACTGGCATCCCTGATGCTCTAGAATTCCAAGTCACGGTAAAGAGCATTAAATCAAATAATAATCAAATAATAATATTCTTATTAATTGATTATTAAAATTAAAAAAAAATAAGCCCTAAATTCAGGGGCTTACAATCCTACCCACCTTATAAAAATTTCGTCCTCGAAATTAAAGGTTGGTAGTGGGGTTAAAACATGATAGAAGATTTAGGCAATAATTTAGGCACGATCCAAAAATGACGAGTTTTGCACGATCAAGATAATCGATTTACAATTGTTCAGGCACGATGAGGGATTTGGCACGATAGAATCATGATATGAATCAAAATTATATGTGAATGATTTCAGGAATAAGTCAAGTCATTGGGGCACGATTTTAGATATGACAACGAAATCAAAACTTGAGCTTCGTCCGGTTACAATCGAGTCAAACATTGGTTAACAGGATTTCAGCTCGATGAAATTAGATTTAGGGTTAAGATTATCAAGATCATAAAAATCAAAGTTGGATAGTCATAATCTAAAACAGGGCTAAGAGAAGCAAATGGAGAGAAAAATTTCGAGAATAGCACGATTGAGAGATAGATTTGATAAAAATCGAATTATAGGTCACATAAGCACGATCAAGATCCAAGTTCAGTTATGAAAGACGATAAAATCATGAATTCGAAATCAAAGTCCTAAAAGCACTATTAGGAAGGAACCCAAGTCACAAAAGAATTTGAAGTCATCTAGAGTCTAGTCAGCAATCAAGACTCTTTGGCACGATAAACAAGACGACCAAAATTGATTGGTCATGGACAGAAGGGAATTAAAATCTTAACAGTATCAAAATTTAAGAAATAATTGAGATATGAAATTTTCAAAATTTTCAGAGTTTCCAGGTGTAGATGGCAGATGTAGATATGATGTAGGTGATTTGTGTAATCAAGACATAGCTAAACAAGGCAAAGGAAATAACGGTAAGATGAGAAAATTATCATGCGATGGGAGAAAAAATAATGATAAACAAGAAATAATGGTAGGAATTATTTTGCTCAATTGGTAAAAGAAGTGAATCAACTTAAGATATGACCTGATAACCATACACGTCTATCCAAAATCATGTTGCCAGAATTCTCGCCACGCCAGTAAGCATAGCGGTAATAAACAATGAAGTCCATAACTATGGTATACACCCTATAATCATGTCATCTGGATTCCTTACCACGCCAACCGGTATGGCTGCAAGAGAATCTAAATGACATAACTAGGATAGTATATCCAAATCAGGCTCCATGTCCTTGTCTCGCTAGCTAATATGACTGCGATGAATTCTAAACTACATAAATAAAGTAGACACTTACTGTTCTCATCGTCCTCGTCCAAAATATATTTATCAGGATATCTTAACTCAATTCTTAAAAGAATTATCCAAAACAAAATCAATTGTCAACAACGAATATTTAAGATTTAAAATTCAACAACAAGTCAAGGGTAAGTTAATAGAAACAACGGAAACAACTTCCGAGATAGGATTCAGAGGAAAATCTTAGGAAAAGTCCCGAGGGTATTACCTAGGTCAAGATAGAAAATGGTGGAATATAACTAGAACAACCTCGACCATGATACGAGGTTGGTAAATCATATTCTCTCCCCAACCTAGATGATATAGAAGTCCAACTTATACCTTCCCTCTGGGGTCCACAAACTCATCCCAAGAAGGAATAAAGTTTGATACGGACAGATATTTAAGAAATCAGGACGAACGGAAACAAGTGGGAAAAGATTTGAAAGCCTTCAAAATATGATTCCCAGGGGTCATCCCTGGAATCTACCAAGAGTTCATAATATGTGACTGAGTACCAAATCCTAAAATATTTCATTACTCAACCTTAATCCTAGGGCAGGCTCGCAGTAGTACAGATAAACTCAAGTACTACCACGACTTCGCATTAACTGCAAAGACTGACCTGCATGGGCCACCACTAAAAATGTGTCACGACCCGCACCCGAATATACGGGTACGAATACGTGGGCCGCGCCCAGCCTACACCGCGGTAGCGGCGGTAGAACGCTGTCAAGTATACTATACTAACTACAACATCTAAAGATCCATAACTAGAAATGTACTCATGTCACATCACGAAAACTAAGGAAGATAAGACAAGAAATAATAACGATATCACTAGAACAACTATAATCTACAAGGATCATAAGACAGGAAAATAAAGAATGAACAACAAAACTAACTAAGGATAACTACCAGGCAACTCACATAGAAGAATAGTGAGAACCACCTCAGCTAGAATCATCCTGCAGTCCAACAAATGTGGCACAACTACTCCTAAAATTTTGTCAACATATCCAGTCAGGATGGAACGAGCACAAATCTCAAATAACAGTTCTAATTATACGATATTGAACATGTAGTAGTAAATAGAGAGAATATACAAGAAATCATGAAATGTACATGTGAGTATCATGGCAAGGTAAGCTGTAAATCTGATCATGGTAGAACAAGGCAAGTAAAACAGATCATGGCATGTACAAGAATCAAGAATCATCTGTCTAAGTGTGTGAGTACTAGTTTCAACATGTGGCCGGCTTCGGTCTTGCACAAGGTCTACTGGCCTGGTTAATCATACGTGGGGTGTATGATTAACACTCACAAGATCTACAAGAATAACAAGGTGGATAATGACCACACATCTACACTAATACTCCCCATCCCCGACTAGTATAGTAGATCCAACCATGACACATCATGACACGCGATTCTCCGAGAGGGTAGCTAGCCTTCGCAGGAATCGTGTCTATACATGCACAAGGAACAAGAAAGTCTTGCACAAGATATACCAAGAAAAGCGAGAAATAACATCTCATGACGGGATCCAGGGAAATACCAATCCGTGTGAACAATGTGTCAAGAGATCAAGGGTATCTACACTAAATACAAGAAACATAAACGATATCATAAAACAAAAATATTATCAGAGAATGTACTCGCCTGAGATCTGGTGGAATATGTCAACTGGTCCAAGAACAGTGCCTCGAGGACCTATAGGTGGAATACTGTATCAATATAAGGGTTTGGAAGTAAATCAAGTCATACTAAGTCAAACTAGGTCAAGGCAAGTCAAACTAGATCAATCTAAGTCAATAGTTGACTTACAGTTGACCTTGGGTCAACTGGTCAACTCTGGTCAACCCTAGGTCAACTCTAGGTCAAACTTGACTAACGTTGACTAACAGTTGACTTTGGGTCAACTGGTCAACTTCGGTCCAGTTCCAATCAATTTTATGCTACGGTTGACTTCCGGTTGACTTTTGGTCAAAAATAGTCAACTGTAGTCAACGAAGGTCAAAACTAGTCTAACCTAGGTCAAATGTTGACTCTACTTCGACGTTCAGTCAAAGTAGTCAACCATGGTCAAATTGGGTCAAATCTAGTCTCTACAAACATCTACAGGGTCAACACATTCAATTTCAGTGGATGTGAAATCACTAGAATCGATGGATCTCAAAATACCACAAAAGGAGAGATTATAATAATAGGGTAAAAACCTACAGATGTTGTCGGATGATAAAATAAATATCACCAACGTGTCCAGAATGGTCAAATCAGCTAGGATAGCCTATCCAAAAGTCCAATTTGGACACAGGGGCAAAACGGTAATTTCGGGCCAAAATGATGTCCGCCGTTGGACACACTTTGCACCGAAAAATGTGCCAAAATAAAAGTGCACAAAACCTAACAAATTATATGTCCACGAATCCAGAATGACGATACGAACCCAACGGTATATCCAGAATTGGATTCCGTTGACCCGATCTCAAATTGGTCCGTTGACCCGGACATTGAAAATCGATTTGCACGGAAAAGCATGTCGGAGCCAATGTCCTCAAAACTCAGCAAATTATATGTCAACGAGTCCAGAATGACGATACAAACTCAACGGTATATCCGGAATTGGATTCCGATGAGCCGAACTCAAAATGACACGTTGACCCGGATATTGGTATCTGACTTGCACCGAAATGCGTGCCGGAACCAATGTCCACTAAAACCTAGCAAATTATATGTCAACGAGTCCAGAATGACGATACGAACTCAACGGTATATCCAAAATTGGATTTCGATGAGCCGGCATCAAAAAGTCCCGTTGACTCAGAAAGTGGGACCCGCTTTGCACCGAAATGCGTGTCAGGGCTCACGTTCTCCAAATCAAGCAAACTTTATATGAAAACATGCCAAAACGATGCCACGAGTCTACTGGTGGTGTCAGAAATTGAATCCGGAGTCCCGGGTTCAAAATTGGAATTTTACAAGTGCAACACTAAGAATTCGAACGGCCAACTTTGGCGTCGAATTCGACCGACCTAACGAGCTCAAACTGAAATGAAATCTAAAGGGGACAGGAAGAGGGTTATACCAGCTGTGTACTAGAACTGACGGCACGCAAAACGGAGCTACGACGGCGGAGTTACGATTCGACGAAGTTGGCGTCGTAAAACTGTACACAACTAAACGGTCAACTTTGCGGCCAGATTTGATGTATCAAACGACATAATTTACGGGCGAAATTTGACAGAGGCGAAGAGGTATATACCGAGATTGCGACGGAAGAAACGGATCGCCGATCCAACGGTCGGATTTCCCGAGAAACGTGCACGAAGTCGCTGCGACGAGGCACCAATTCTGGATTTCGTGCGCGCGCGCGTCGACGGAATTTCGTGAAAAATGCACGAATCGCCTCGACGACGCGTCCCGGAGGACGTTGGCCGCCACGGGAAGGTGCGGGGGTGTGCGCCCGGCCAGGGGGGCCGGCCATGCGGTGGCGCGCGGCCACCCGTCGGCGGCGGCGACGCTGAACCGCCGGCCAGGGGCGCGGGGTGCTGCTGCCCCTGCTGCAGCTGCTGCTGCGTGCTGCACTGCTGCGGCTGCTGCCTCACGGCGGCGTGCACGGCGGCGCAGCCAGGCGGCGCGGCGGGGGTGGTGCTCGGTGTTGGAGCGGGTGGATGATGGAGGTGGTGGCGGTTTGGTGATGGTGATGATGATGGGATGATGAAGAGGATGAGAAGGAGGAAGGAGGAGAAGAATGGTAAGGGTGGTGGTGATGCTCGGCCACCACAGGGGGGGTTTGGCTGCAGGTGGGAGTGGTGGTGTAGTGTTAGGAGAAAGGGAGAAAGAGTGGTATTATGTGTGTGTGAGAGAAAGAAAGAGAGAGAAGGAAAGATATTAATGTGTGTTTGTGTGTATATAATATAAAAGTGAGAGGGATATTAAGAGAGAGAGAGTAGAAAGTAGAGGGAGGGTGGGGGGTTGTGTCCTGTACGGGTAGGGGGGAGAAAGTTGTGATGGAGTGAGAGAGTGTAATAAAGGGGAGAGAGATATTTATGAATATATATATTTAATTTATATTTGAATGGAGAGAAAGAAATAGATGTTTGTATAAAATAAACATATTTTCAAATAGGAAAAATGCAGACACATGAGTGGGATGTATGGGCAGTTATAGTAGGGTCCATGCCAAACTGAGTCGGACGTTGGGCCAAGTTTGGACAAAGTCGAAGCCAAGATTTAATTAATTTATAATTTAAACTGATTAAAAATCCTGGATGGAATGGGACCACAAGGGAGATCAGATCGGTGGCACGCAAGTGGCACGTGCATAGTAGGCTCAAAACAGGCCAGGGCCATATACTGGGTCAACTGGATTGGACCGATGTCGGGCCCGAAAATTAAATGGAAAATTAAATCAGGTTTTACGACAGATATTTAATTGGCCTAACTTGAACCGAAAGTTGTGCGAAGGAAATAGAGCACAAGAGGGTGTGTCTGAGTGGGACACGAAGGTCATGGGTGAAGAGCGTCTCGAGTAGATCAGGCATGACAAGTTGGTTTCGAGAGAATGACTAGTCTGGTGCTCCTAAATTAAAAGTCACGGTAACGTGCATATGATGATCAAGGAAAAGAGTGGGAATTCAATTAATAATTAAATGGTCTAATATTGACCCGAACTTGCGCGAAGTAAAAAGAGCACAAGGGAACGAGTTCAAGTGGGACAGGATATATCAAAATGAAGATAATCTCGTCTACTACAAACTCCAAGAAGGAAGTTTCCAGAGACTGGCATCCCTGATGCTCTAGAATTCCAAGTCACGGTAAAGAGCATTAAATCAAATAATAATCAAATAATAATATTCTAATTAATTGATTATTAAAATTAAAAAAAATAAGCCCTAAATTCAGGGGCTTACACACATCCACCTTTAATACTAAACTGATTTGTGTTTGCAAATTCACTTTATGTTTTGTCAAGTTTATTTGACATGAATGCCACATGATGGATGAGATATATGGATGAATTCATGTTGATGTTCTAAGTATACAATTATTTGCATGTGCTAATTTATAGTGAGTATCTGGACTGACTGTACGAGGCTTTATGGAAAACATAAGTTGCAGTTTGTCAGTCTAGTTTTAGAGATAATGACATAAGAACTTTTTGTTTATAAAGATGGCATGTTTCAAGCATTCTGAATTTCTTGACTTTCTTAAATTGTTCGTTATATATGGCTAGCATTTAAGATAGGTGTTGCGTAATGGGAGACTGATATAATATTCTGAGTTTGACAGTTAATCTTCTGCTACTTAATTACCTTCTTAGAATTCACATAATAATGCACCTTCTGAACTTAGCAATACCTTCTGAGTTTGAATATCAATATAGTTTTTTTTATGTTCCAGGTACATGGAATGGTGTCCGTGAAGATATGAGCAATGTGAAGCAGTTGGTAAGTATTTTCTTAAGCATGGTATGCATAGATACACGTGACAGTTGACAAAAAAAGGTATATTTGTTGTAGTTCTTTCTTTTGTTGTTTTTGACGTAACATAAATGTTAATGTTAAGCTTATAATTTTCCATGCACTGAACTGTTGTTTGATGTGTGTTTAACCTGTTCTGCAAAATGTCCAATGTGTTGTACTATATTTTCCCTTTATGCATATTATAATTTTTCTTCGTATAGAAATCTGAGCATGGATGAAATCTCATGCTTTCCTCCCATTTTTCTTATCAATCAGATTATGTATTGGAACTAGAGGTTCAGATTTCATTACAGGGTAAAAAGAAGTCCCCCGACAAGACAACAACTGGTTTTCTGGTAGCTTTCTCGAGTTTACCTACTTTACAGTGGTGGAAAAAAAGTGACTGGACAGGATACAAAGAGTTAGGTATGTCATTTCTTTAATTGTTGTCTTATTAGGATACCTCTTCCTTCAACAAATCCAACCTATTGATTACTTAACATATCATTAAGATATTTGCATCTTGGTTACTATTGTGATGTTTCTGCACACCCAACCTCCAAAAGAAAATAATTGAAATATGACCATTGGTACATAGTCTCAAACTTTTTCATAGCCTTTCCTATAACATTGAGAATGAGCAAAATAATAAGTTTATGACCACATGTCTGCTCTAGCACTCTGTCTGCTTATTCATGTCAAATTTATATTTGTGTTGCTAGGTAAATTCAACTATGGATATCATCTAAATTCCTTTTTTCTGGTTGGACAGCAGAATAATGAGTTTACAACCACAAATCTGGATAATTAACTGGTGCATATATTGTGTACTTTCTGGCCTTATATATATTACATTGTACAGTAACTTGCAAATCAAGTTCCCTTCATTTTGACACGTAAATGTTGATGATATAAGGGAGAATTGCTTGATTACCACAAATTCTAATAATTCTTTCATTCTGTACATTATTCATGAATTTGTAATTGTCATTATCCTTTGCCTTCGAGAATGGTTCTCCTTTGCTTTCGAGAATATGTTGACTTTTCTAGAAGAATATGGTTTGATTTGGGTAAATTTTAGGATTAATAGGTTATTTCGTTTACTAAATTTGGTCAAAGATTGGGTCTATATTTAAAATTTACCCAAATCTGTGTGTCCTCTGCACTTTCTACTGGATGATACTTTCTGAAATTCTCTCTTGGAAGATTTCTTGTCCTTTTTTTCCTGAAACAACACATAAGTCTATTGATAGCTAACTCATAAATTCAACTGCTTATTTATTAACCATGAACACTAATGTTTCCCCCCTATATTTGTGTAGGTTGGATGAAGTAAGAGGATTTCTGAGGAGCTTTGGTTGTGGATAGGCTCAAAGGGTTCGAGCTAAATTTTGGATATGCAATATTTTGGATATATGTATGGAAACAATTAAATGCTGACTACGCTGTTAATGTTTGGATTTGGAGAAATTATGAAGGATTTTGAATGTTCTTGACAGTGAAATTAATGAATTTACTTGTGTTCGGAATTCATTCTGTGATTGATTCGTCGAGAAGCATTTAATTTTTTGAATACCCGCATTCTGTGTATATATGCAATAGATATCTCTGGCATTCTGTATATCTGTAATACTATTTTGATGTGCTGTAATACTATTTTGATGTAAATTATTTCTTTACACTAATGCATTCTGCAATAGCATTCTGACATGATATTGTTGCACATATTGTTTGCCATTAAAATTGTTTTGATTGAAATCTTAATACAAACAGAACAGTGATACAATATAGGACTTAGATGTAGTCCTAGGAGTACACTTTTGTTTAAGCTGGGTCCTTAGTGCCAATGGAGCGAGTGGTAATGCGTTGACTCCGTTGACCGACTGACGACGGTTATCGGTTCTCTGAAGGTGTTGATTGCTCTGGGTGCTGGAGCTTGCTGAGAGGAGGAAGACGTTGAGTGTCTAGAACTGCCTCTCGGTGATTCTCTGTTGTGGATTCTTTTTGAGTCTTGTGTGTTCTGAGTCTCTGTGTGTGTGTGAAGGAGATGATCCTTCTATTTATAGTTTTGCAGACTGGCTTCTCATACGCGCATGCAGGATGCGCCGGTGTGGGGACGCCATGTGGAGGTTGCTGATGGAGGTACACGAATGCTGCGCCCTGATCGAGGGGGAGAACTCTTCATACTGCTGTTGTGAGCCGCCACGTAGCAGAGAGAAGATCTTTCCGTTGCTGAAATCTTGGATGAGTTGAGTCAAAAGACACGTGTCATCGACTCATGGTTCGAAGATCTCGGATTTGGTGGAGAGAAGTGATCTGGTGAGCTGCGCCTTGGATTGGGCGCAGGAGGAGGCTGCGGCTCATAACCTTTAGGAGTTACAAACCATTTGGGGCGCATGGCTTTTGAGGCGCATGCAGGCGACTTTTCTTCTGTCTTTCGGGATCAGAGAGCAGTCTGAGGCGCATGGCTTTTGAGGCGCATGCTGATTTGGACGCATGGTCGTAGAGGCGCATGCTGATGGTGGAGTGGCCACGTGGCAGTAGCCGTGGAAATAAAGTCATGATGTCTGAATAAAGCTGTCAACTGTTCAAACTTTGGGAGGCGTGCTGCCAACTCTGTCAGTTCAGTATTTAATGTTGGTGACGTTCGATGGACAGCTGAGTGGGCGCGTCGGTTGGCGTTCCACTCGGTATGGAGATGTGTGAGGGCGCACCCTCTGTAATACACCGAGTACTGCAGGGCGCGTCTGTGTGATGCGCCTGATGCCGAAGGGCGCGTCCGTGTGATGCGCTGTCTGGCTGGCGCATCGGACATGTCTTTTAATGATGCGGCTGTCTCGCTCTTCGAGTGCCATAAATAGCCGTTTGGCTGAATTCGAGGCGTCCGGTTCATCCATTTAATGTAAATTCATTGTACGAAATTCGGAGGGCTATCCACTTGGCGCGTGGGTTTGATCTGCCCGGCCTATAAATAGTGGCATGAAGAGAAGATTTGCTTCTCATTCCCTCACGTTCTTCCAACATGAACTTGAACATACGGGTGCATTCTGTTGACGAAGTGCTCCCGAGGGTGAAGATGAGACGCTGTGTTGTCTTCGATGCTCTTGAAGGTGACTGTTACATCCAAAAGACGGAGTCGAGGGCTTCCGAGGCAGGCGAAAGGTGCCTGTTGCATCCAAAGATAGGGATGCTCGGGCCTTGTCCCCGTTATTCCGGAAGAGCCGTAGATCAGAATGGCGGTGCTAGGCTCTCTCTTCCTTCAAAGTGGGGTTTCCCCACTTTGATCGTGTTAAAAGCTGCTCCTTTAGCCGCGGTTTCGATCACGGTCTTCCTTCGGCTTTGGAGGCTCTTTCGAAGCCTCCCCTGGCCACAGCATTTGCGGTGCTCTTCTCTTCCTTGGTTCCAGCCAGAGGGTTAAATGCTTTGCTTGGCGAAGCACTTATCAGGTGAGCCTGGCTGGAAGAGCGGCACATAACTGGGCTCTGTTCGGCCAGGTGAGCCTGGCTGGAAGAATTTGGCTGAAGGGATGCACATAGCTGGGCTGCTGAAGGGATGCACACAACTGAGCTGGATGTACATGACTGAGCTGCTGAAGATATGGTGGAATGTGCCTGGTTGGAGGCGCATGATGTCTGCTGCGCCTGACTGACAGCGCATGGTGACTGGCAGCGCATGATGACTGCTGCGCCTAACTGGAGGTGCATGGTGGCCGCTGGCTGTAGACTTAGGATCTTTCCTTTGTAGAAATTCTCCTTTGTACAACCTTTTCTAGACATGTAATAGACTTTTATATATAAATAAAAAGTCCTTCTTCAGATGTCCATGGTTATTGACTTTGCTGTGAAGTGTTCTGTGTGAGTCTTGGCGCATGTAGTGTCTGGCGCATGGGCTTTCTGGTTGTGAAATTCCATGCTTCTACAAGACCCCCTTCAAAGTTTTCAAAACTTTTGAATAAGTTTTGGAATACTTTGAATAAGAAGCATGGAGGTCAGGGTGCATGATTTCTGGGCGCATGCCTGTTCGGCGCATGCTCTTCTCAGTTAATGATGATGGTGCCTCGGTAACCGAAAAGATTAATGATGATCTTTTGGTTTTATTTGCTGCTATCCCTGCACAGAACCCGAGGCGACGGCTGAGATCACACGTCATCTGTTCACGCGTGCGACCAAGCCCTATAAATAGGTAAGAGTTGGAGAGAGAAAGGGTTCTTCTTCTCTGTGCCTCTGCTTTAGAGTTTCTTCTTCAAAACCCTAACTTCTCCTTCCTCGAGAGAATGGCTCCCAAGACTCCTCGCGGTGCTGCCGGCAAGGGAAAGGAGAAAGAAAAGGAGTCCGCGAAAGTTGCGGCGGCTGTCGTTCCCCGTCGGCCTGTCGAAGTTCGGCCGGAGGTGGTTGGTAAGTCTCATTGTCCGTACGCCAACGCACATAGGCCTTGAGTCTTTAATGATGTACCGCGGTCTTTGCCCGCCGACGCACATGGGTTTAAACCCTGGTGATGCGCCGAGGCTATACTGCTGACGCGCATGGGTTCAAACCCTGATGATGCGCCGAGGCCATACTGCTGACGCGCATGGGCTCAAACCCTGATGATGCGCCGCAGTTTTCTCCTTTAGACACATTGTGTGTTCTCTTCTGACTTTTTCTGATCTTCTACTAGTGTCGATGGCAATCCCGCTTTTGAGTGAAGTTTTCTTGGAGGCTGCCTTCAACCAAATGGGAGTAGAGCATAACGAGGAAGTGATAAACCCTGCTCAAGATGCTCTTATGCTGGATCAGCCTCCTGAGAGAATGACCCTAATCCGTGAACAGCAGTATTGGTTCCTCAAACGGATGATGGAGCGTGGAGTCATTAAACCTTCCACATCTGATAAAGTGACCTTCCTGAAGCCTGAGTTCCTGTTTGGAGACCGTCTCACTTCTACTGATTCGTCAGTACTGAAGGTCAAGGAGGACTGGTTCTTTACTGCGAATGGAGTGCATATGACTGTTAAGCAACTTGAACGTCAGTGGCCTTTGACGTCCTTCTGTCGCCTTGTTTCCCAGAGGAGGATGTCTTGGGAGCTTACCCCTTCTCAGGGGGGAGCGGTGACTGGTGTCATCCAAATTGATTCTACTTCCGACCAAAGGGATGCTTTGACCGTTGTACGGTCTGGGTCTTCTTACACTTGGCGGACTTTACGTCCTGGGAGCCTCTACAGTGATGTACCCATTGATACGTTTGCTTATAGTGCTTCGACTTTTACACATCGTATGTTTTTGATGGAACGTTCCTACCCGACAGGAGAGTTTCGGGTGGAGGGTTGGTGCCATTACGTCTCCAAATGGGATAAACTGACGCTCTGGATCTTGTCGCGGTTTCGGACTGAGCTCCGAGAGATCGGGTTGACTGCCGCGATCCGTGCTACCCAGGCGGGTGTTGACCTTAATAGGCACATGTTCCTCGCACTCCTGGAGATGTTTGATATCCATACCGGGACCTTCTTTACTCCGGTAGGGGAATTAGGGTTCGCACTTCATGAGATGTATGAGGTGTCTAAACTCCCTTGGGGGTCGGAGCCCTATGAAGAGTACTTTCCAACCAATGAGGAACTTCAGGTCCTGGGGGACAGAGCTGATGAGATGACGGCCGTCTTCAAGGAAGTGGCGAGTCATCATTACTATGTGCAGAGAAGGGATAAAAGCGGGTCGCAGCCCCATGTGACCGCTTGGAGAGATTATGTCTTTAGACAAGACAAAGAGGATTCTTCGAAGTTTTCTACTCCGCCGGCGCTCTCTCGTAGCGAGGTGCTGTCCGAAATGAGCACGTTAGGGGAGAAGAATCCCCGAGGAAATGAAGACCAGCAGTCAGATGCACGCTCTTACAGCTGCTTCTGGCACCTTGCTTATCCAATGTCATCCAAGGCGGTTTTGGTCGCCTATCTGATGACATGGCTCCGGGATTGCGTGTTCGCAGGTGGATCCGGTGCCGTCGAGAGGGTTACTCGAAACTTAATCCTGCCAGCCGTAAAATTGGTCTTCGGCCGGCGCTTGGCTCTCCTCCCCGCAATGGTATGTAACCTGCAGCGAGGTTTGCGAGAGTTTGCTGGAAATGTGATTCATGATAGAGGCAGAAAAAATAACTTCCCGTGCGCCGAATTGTCGTTTTACTATTTGATGGGATGGCTGATTCTGCATCATCCCAGTGTGATGAGCCCAGGCTCGGAAGGAGATTATAAGGCTGGAGATGCATTCCTTCGTCGTTTCCATCGGAGGAGCTGGTCGTATACCGGTGTCCCGGTTTGTAGAAAGGTTTTATCCCGTCTTCAGGGTTGGGAGATCACCAAAGTTGGTCCCATCTATTTGGGTTTTGAGGCCAACGAGGATTTAAGGGACCTGGGCGAAGGTACCACCACTCTGCCTCAATGGGGATTCCGCTGGTTGCAAAGTATCCGGCCGTCCCATCTGGTGTACCGGAACAGGAATCAGTGCTACCTGGAACCATACTTGCCGAGCCGCTTTGCGCGGCAATTTGGTTATGCTCAGATGATGTTGGATAACCCCAGTAATACCCTGGGGTATGTTGGAAGTTTGTGAGCTTGGCATTACTATAATGCCGGATGTACCGGAGCTCGTTTTACGTTGCCCGTCCCCGATCCGCGGCCGCCCATTCTTTACTCGGCCGCCAAATTTTACTGTGTTATGGCTGCCCCGCCCTCCGGATATGACAGGGAGACCAGCCTTATCGCAGGCACCCAGTTAGCAGCGACTGGGGATACGCCAGTGAAGGCCCGGCCGCATCGTCCGTCAGGGGAGGGTCAACGGAGTGCCCCCTCCGCATCACAAGCAGAACCCTCGAGCGATCGATCGAAACGATGTACAGATACAGGGGCTGAATCTCTTGTGTCGAAGAAGCAGAAGAAGGCATCGTTACCGACGGTGTCATCGGATTCGGCGTCCGAAGAGGTAAGGACATCCTACTAAACCTGATTTTGGTTCCGCCACTTATGAGGCCCCATCTTCTTTTGTAGGAGCCGCTAAAAAGAAAACCTCGTACCCCAAAGTCAGGTGGGAGTAGGCGAGAAGAGATGGCGAGCTCGCCTGGAGTATATATCCCGCCGACAATGATGTCTCTCATGGAGGAAGATCCGGAGGATACTGTCATCGTGGAGGTTCCGGTATCCCCGGGTTATGTCAGGAGGGAACCTGAGGGTGCAGCAGCTTCCGAGGTGACGAAGGCCACAGCGGAGGCTTCACATATCGAAGGTTTAGCAAGTGCGCAGCTTCCTGGTGATGAAGAGGAATGGAGTTCATCATCTTCCGATGACATCGCTCCGGAGCTGCAGGAGTCTGTTGCGGGGGCAGCAGAAGTAGTGAGGATAGAGGAGAGGGTTGATTCCCCTCCTGGTCATGATGAAGGGAGGTCGGCTGAATCATTGCCAAATCCTTCCTTGGCTTCAACCATGGACATAGAGATGGCTACCGATCAGGCGGTAGCGACAGATTCTGTCCCTGTAGAGGGACTTGAGAAGAATGAGACCCTTCTGCCGGTCTTGTCTCCTGGGGCTGGCCAGGAGATAAATGTTGATCTCCCCGTTTTGCCGGGGGAGGTAGCTGATGCTGATAGAACGTCGGGGGTAGAAGAGGTGGCCATTGACGTCGGTGATTTTTCCGGGCTTGAGAAGGGTAAGGGTGTGGAACCCTCTGTTGCTTCTTCCACTTGGGGTACTATCACGACGCATGTGCCGGCTCCTTCTGTTCCTTCGGCTCCTCGGGCTAGCAGTCTGGGCCCTGTTGATGAAGAGCCTATTGCTGCCGAGGTTGAAACCTCTTAGATCGAGGTTGGCGGATCTTCCTCCGGTCCACAAATTGTAGTAGCTCCCCCAACTCCTGCTATGACGCCGCAGGTGCTGGCGGATGCCGACGAGTATGTGAAGTTCCTCGTCGAGGGAGTGTACAAAATGCTGGAGAAAGGTGTATCTACAGTGATGGATGCCAAGGGGAGCTTTGCGACAGCAAAAGCTTTGGCAATGCCTTGTATCGAGCTGATCCGCGTTCACCAAGGCCATGACCATATGGCCGAAATTCTGGAGGTTTCGATGATTGAGCTGGACGAGCGGCTCGCGGAACTGCAGCGCATCCAATAAAATGACCTCTCTGTCGTGATAGATGCAGAGATAGGGAAGTTGATGGCTGAAATCAAGGCTTCCCATCGAGCCGATGTGAGCAGTTGGGAGCGTGAAGTGGCTGGGACTGAGGCTACGGCGGAGCAGTTGTCTCAATCTATGGAGAAGACGACGGAGAAGCGGGCTGCGGTGGACGCTAACATCGCAGAGGTTGATGCTCAGATGCGCCGTCTTGAAGACCAGCGGGCCCAACTTCAACTAGAAGCTGATCGTGTCCTGGTTGAACACGTGGCATTCAAGCAGGAGGAAGCGACTCTTACTCAGCGGACCCTTGCTTTGGCTCAGCAGCGACGACAGCTTGATGAGAAGTATGAGAGTAAAACTTCTGCTGAGGCTGTCGGATTAATGCGTCAAGAAGCCGAGCTGCGAGTCCAGGCGACTGTGGAAACTCGCACTGCCGACCTGAGACGTCGAGTCAGAGAGCTCTCATCCCACCCTGGAGAGGATCGGGGACTGTAGCTTCTCTTCTTTTTATGTGTTTTTGCAACTCTTGCTGGGGAAATAGCGTATTTCTGTACTCCCTTCTTTGAAAAATAAAGAAATACACTATCTCTTTTTTTTGTGTGATGTGTTCATTTTTTGATCTCATGAACTTGATGATTTATGTGGACCTATTATCTTTTGCGCACCTTAGTTTTTAGGTACAGATAATAAGTTTGAAGGAACCAACATGTTTGCTCAGAGGTAATGTGGACATGGCAATCATTAGGTTCAAATGATAGAATCTTCCTACTCAGAGGTATTTATGGATGTGGCAGGAATGATCCTGGGGGATACACTGAACAACTCAGAGGTAATGTGGACGTGGAAGTTCTGCGATCAATGTACGACAACACAGGAGTTGTTTGTACGGGATGTTTACTCAGAGGTAATGTGGACGTGGTAAACATGAAGGATAGCGTAAGCTCACGAAAATGTAAGGTTCCGCTTTGTAGGATGTAGAGAGACAACTCAGAGGTAATGTGGACGTGGTTATCTTTCTACGGAAGGATGCCACGGAACAGCTGGGTTCCGGAAGCATTTGATTTTATGAAAAGAGGTTGTTTGGGAAAATACATGTCTTGGAGGATGTCAAGAATAGTACTTCTTTAGGAACTTGCCATTGATGGGCATCATGAATAAGTCCCCATTGGGTTTGGCGAGGCGGTAAGCACCGTTTGAGTATACCGTCTCAATGATGAAGGGTCCTTCCCATTTGGGCTCGAACTTCCCTGGTGTCTTGTGAGTTAACACCATTGGCCTTCTGACTGCTAAAACCAGGTCGCCAACTTGGAAAGTTCTTTGCTTGACCTTCTTGTTGAAAGCCTGTGATATACGGGCTTGGTAAAGTTCGATGCGTTGTTGAGCTAGGAGACGCTTTCGTCAAGTGCCTCCAGTTCCCGCAGACGACGACGTTGATTGTCTTCTTCTGTGAGATCGTTTGTGATTGCCACGCGGAGCGAAGGTATCTATATCTCGAGAGGCAGTACTGCTTCGCTCCCGTAGACCAGGGAGAATGGAGTGTTGCCTGTTGGGGTCCGTACCGTTGTACGGTAGGCCCAAAGGCATTCGCCAAGCTTTTCGTCCCAGTCGCGTTTGTTGGATGACACAACCTTTTTGAGTTGCCTGACGATAGTTTTGTTGAACGCCTCGGCCAATCCGTTTGCTGCCGGATTGTAGGCGGTTGAGGCCACATTTTGAATGCGATTCTTGTCACAGAACCTGCTGAAAATGTGGCTGATGAACTGGGGACCATTGTCATGAATGATTCGCCTGGGTACTCCGAAACGGTAAATGACCTGGTGTTTGATAAAGCTGACCACCCTGGAGCTTTTTACTTCCGCTAGTGGGACTGCTTTCGCCCATTTGGAGAAGTAATCGGTGATGGCCAGGATGAAACGATGTCCTCTTGATGAAGGAGAGGTGATTGGTCCTACAATGTCCATGCCCCAGGCTTCGAATGGCCAGGAGGCGACTGTAGGATGTAGAGGTTCAGACGGTGTATGTATGAAGTCTGCATGAAGTTGGCATGCATGGCACTTCTTAGCATATTCTACTGCGTCGGCGACCATGGTTGGCCAGTAGTAGCCCATACGTCGCAGTCGATCTTGCAACTTAGGACCTGGTTGGTGAGCTCCGCAAGTTCCGTCATGAGCTTCTCGAAGAGCTTCGGCCGCTTCTTCGTTAGACAGGCATCGAAGGAGAAGCCCGTCGAAGGAGCGTCGGTACAGCGTTTTAGTGGCTGTATCGTAGTAGAATCGAAGAGAGCGTCTCCTGACTGAGACGGCTTCCTTCGGGTCTTCCGGAAGGATTCCGTAGATGGCGAAGTCGATGAACGGGAATCTCCAGTTTCGGACATTAACATCGGTGTTTGTTGGCACGGCGTGAGCCATCTGCAAATATAGGTTGTTTCTGGGACAAATCAAGTCTCGGCCAGTTACCGTGACATAGTGTTGAGTCCCAAGGGGCGCGGCCAATAAGGCTGCGAGGCCAGCCAGAGCATCAGCCTCCAAGTTTTATAGACGGGGTACATGTTCGATGAAGAACCCAGTGAAGGTTGAAATGATGTTCAATGCAACTTTATGGTAAGGGATCAAATCTTTATGGCGAACTTCGTATTGCCCCCAAATTTGGTTTACGACGAGTTTCGAGTCGCCGTAGGCTTCCAGATGATCCACCCCCAGCTGTTGTGCTAGCTGGAGTCCCATGACGAGTGCGTTGTACTCAGCAACATTGTTGGAGCACGGCTTCGAAAGAGAGTATGCGCGCTGGATGACCAGCTGATCGGGGGAGACCAAGACTACCCCCACTCCTGCGATGATTTGGCCGTTGGGGCCCGTTCTTGAAGCACCATCGAAGAACATCCGCCAAACGGGACTTCCTTCAGTGACGTTTGATTCTTGGACTTCATCCGGGATGTCTTCATAGAGTTTTGAAGATTCTGGGATGGGGTGTGCAGCTAAAAAGTCAGCCAGAGCCTGACCCTTGACTGCCTTCTGCGGGACAAACACCATGTTGTATGGCGTTAGTAGGATCGCCCATGTAGCCAGCCGGGAGTTTAATGACCCTGGCTTCGTCATGAGAACTCTGAGTGGATTGACTCGGGAGATGACGTGAATTGTCTGGCCCGAGACGTAATGACGAGTCTTCTGAATGACAAACACCAAAGCCAAGCACTCCTTTTCAACGGGGTTGTACCGGTGTTCGGCCTCGATGAGTGTTCGACTGAGGTAGTAGATTGCTTGCTCGTAGCCTGCATCGCTATTTTGAGCCAGTAAAGCGCCGAGGGAATGATCCATGGCACGGACGTAGAGGAGGAATGGTTTGCCGGCGACAGGTGCCACTAGGACTGGCGGGCTTGTCAAGTAAGCCTTGATGTCGTCGAAAGCCTTTTGGCACTCCTCTGTCCAGACGTAAGAGACTCCCTTCTTCATGAGCTGAGTAAAGGGTTGACATTTACCGGAGAGGTTTACTATGAACCTCCGGATGTATGCCAGACGTCCCTGTAAGCCCCGAAGTTCTCGAAGGTTCTTCGGAGGGTCCATGTTGAGGATGGCTTTAGTCTTCTCGGGATCGACATGAATGTCTTTTGCCGTGATGACAAAGCCCAAGAATTTGCCGCTAGAAACCCCCAGGAAGGATTTAGCGGGGTTCATTTTGAGTTGATATGCCTGCATGAGATCAAAGACCGTCCTCAGGTCCTGTAGGTGATCTCTTTTGAGGCGGCTCTTGACTGCGATGTCATCAACATAGCACTCAACTGTCTTGCGAAGATGTTGACGGAAGATAGTATTCATCGCTCGTTGGTATGTTGCACCGGCATTCTTCAAGCCGAAGGGCATTACTGTGTAGCAGAAAACACCTTTCGGAGTCCTGAATGACGTGTGTTTTGCGTCATCGGGGAACATCTTGATTTGATTGTAGCCTGAATACCCGTCCATGAAGGACATGCGTTCAAAGCCATATGTGTTGTCGATCATTACATCGGTGATTGGGAGCGGAAATTCATCCTTCGGGCAAGCAGAGTTGAGATCCCTGAAGTCGATACAGACTCGTATCTTCCCGTTCTTCTTGGTGACAGGGACGACGTTGGCTACCCAGTCCGGGTGTTGTTCCTCACGGATGAAGCCACTGGTCAAGAGCTTGTCCACCTCCTGATCGATGGCATTCATGATGTCCGGGCGGAAGCGTCGCTGTTGTTGTTTGATAGGTTTGGCATCTGGTAAGATGTTCAACCTATGCATCGCGATCTGTGGATCGAGACCCGGCATGTCTTCGTAGCTCCAGGCGAAGACGTCAATATACTCTTTAGCCAGTTGGACTAAAGGTTCTCGCTCTTCTCCTTCCAAGCTTTTGCTGATGAAGATGGGTTTAGAAGAAGACCCATCCCCGAGGTCGATCTGCTCGACTTCGTCTTCGGTGGGAGGTTCTCGTAACTCAAAACGAGACTCCCATTGTTCTCCTAGGCGCTGAGCACAGGGTTCCTCTTCGAAGGGTTCCGGCGGTTGGTCTTCGCCTTCATATTTCTGAGGTTGCGCCGATGTCATGTTAGCTGACAGCACTTTCCTGAAGGCTGATCCGATACTGGTATCGGAATCCCACGTCGATGCTTCAGACGAGTGGGAATGTTCTATGTCTTCTGCGTCTGAACTCTCTGGAGTTGATGGCGGCGTGACATAACCTAACCCCCGTTGAGTCCGATTATAGTAATCCTGTGGCTTTCCATTGGGCATCGAAAGCCGGACAGGGAGATGCCGACCCTTGCCGTAGTTTAAGCCTTTGTTGCTTTTCAGGTCGTAGCCCATCTTTTGGATGATGTGCTTAGCCGCATCTGTGTACCGATAGACTTGTACTCTGCCGGTATCAGGTTCGGGCTCGATTGACGGGAGGTCCCGCCGACGCTCGATTTTGCCCGAGATGATGGTGCCTTGGTCTCGGCTCCGTGGAGGGACTATGAAGACTCCTTGAGACGGGACTATTTGATTATGGTAGACGGTCGTTACTTGTGTTTGCAACGACCGTAGAGCGTTGTCTAATGTATACATGGCATTCCAGTGTGGAAGACAAGAATAATTGAAAGACACTCTATTATTGATAAAGTACGAGATTTTATCCCGTAGGATTACATTGTCGAAGGAGGGTGCGTCTACATCAGCGGAGATATATTCGCCAAGCTCCTCATCTGTAAGCACTGGGGCCGGATCAGGAGAGTCCTCCACCACTCTGACTTTGGGGTCTGAGAGGGTTATATGAGCCCTCTCCGGCACCTTGGATGACTGCGGCGGCCTGCCTTTAAGACGCACCTTGAGAGGTGCCTCGGTTGCGCCTCCGATGAGTGGCGCCTTCCCTTGTAATTTTACCACCAGGGGAGCCGCTGTTTGAGGTGGCTTTCCTTTGAGGCGTATCTTCAGGGGAGCTTCGTGAGTCGGTGCTTTCCCTGATAGCTTGATGCTCATTGGAGGCGCCTTCTGGGGAGGCTTGCCCTTCAATCGGATTTTTAAGGGGGCGTCGGGAGTCATTTCGGGCTCCATGTCCGGCTCTGTTGCCGTCTCTGCCTCATCATCAGCGTCATTGGCTTCCTCCTCGTCAATGGGCTTGTACAAGTCGGAATCGGTGAAGTAGGCCTCAATCCCTTTGAAGGGATCGATATCTGCAAACTCCGTCCGGATGACGCCGTTGGTGGATACATATTTCATGCATTGGTGGAGCATGGAGGGCACCACCATGTACTCATGTAAACATGGTCGTCCGAGTAAGATGTTGTAGTTGACCTCGGCATCCACCACATAACAAGTCACCTCAGTTTTGAGGCTGCCGATGTGACATTTCAGCCGGATCTTGCCCAGTGGCTCGCTCTTGCTAGCGTTGAAGCCACTGATGGTCGTATTGGAGGGCGCCAGCCGGTACATTGGGATCCCCAGCTTTGATAGCAGCGCCTTTGGAATGATGCTTAGGGAAGACCCCGGATCGATCTGAATCCTGCTCACCTTTACCGAACCGATGTACCCTATGTAATACAACGGTCGGTTATGTCGGTGATGCTTGAGCAGCATGTCTTGTTGGGTGAAGGTTATGTTTGGGATAACTTCATCCGCACAATGACAGTGTGCACAAGTAGTTGGGAGGTCTTCAGGCTGCTTGACTTGACTGAGAAAGGATTCGGCATCCTTCAGAGCTTCGCAGAGAGCTTTTCGGGAGTCCTTAGAGAGACGCAGGAGCTCGAACAAAGACAAGCGTGCAGGAGTACTGGCCAGTTGCGCCAGAATGTCAAAATTGTGGGGCTTGGCTAGCCCCGAAGCATTTTCTTTCCGCAGAGGTCTGTCGAAACAGGCCTCCACTTGCTTTTGTTTATTAGCTGCTGAGGGCTTGGATGGACCCTCCTCAGGGATGGTGCCAGGAGGCACCACTTCGGCGGCAGCTTCACCGGGCTGGGAGTTCTGTTGTGCACGCGTCTGCACAGGAAGCGCCTCTTCCGTTGAAGAAGAGACCGTGCGGCAAGACTTGATCTTCCTGCCTTTTGCTTTGGAGGTAGGGCGTACCTCCGGTTGAGTTACCTCGGAGACGAGGTCGGGGTGAACCCAGAGGACCTCTCCTCGAGATGTGGTGAGTGGGACAAGTCCACTCATATTGTCACGGGTGGGTGGCAAGTTCACCACCTCCATTGTCGCCTTAGGGATGGGGACGACGCCATCTTGTGTGGTAGTCGGCGACAAGGTGCCGAACTGAAGTGACACCACATTAGCTGACACCGTCTTCTCTTCATAGTCGACGGAGATTACATCCGCATTGATCATGTGCTGGATGTAATTTTTGAGGACGTAGCAGTCCTTAGTCGGGTGTCCGACAAACCGATGGTAGTGACAGTACCTCGGGTTGTCCACTTTCCCGACTTCATCGGGCCGCTTCGGGTCCGGAAGCTTGATCTTGTCACCCTGCTTCAGTATCTCAAAGAGTTGCAGGGTGTCGTCATCATTGAATGAATAAACCTCCTTGGGTCTCGGTGCCAGTGGAGGCTTTTGAGTAGGCGCAGATGCGCCCTTCGAGGAATTAACAGTCAATGCCTGTTTCTCCTTTGTTTCTCGTCCGGAGTTGTTGATTGCGGACTTTTTCCCCTTATCGTCAAAGGCGGGGAAGCTAACACCCAGAAGACGTGCATTGGCCGCCTTCTTCTCTGCAGCTTCAGCTTCGATGATTAGGAAGCTCCAGTCGGGAGGGGGAGTAGAGTTAAGCCAGAGCTTTACTGCAGGCAGCATGTTCATACTGCAAGCGGAGAGAAGCGCATGCTCTGGCATGCCTGGAGGTAGACTGAAGCAGGCCTGACGGAAGCGTTCGATGAATGCCCGAACCGTTTCCTTGTCCTTCTGGCGTATCTCAATGAGAGACGCCATCGTCTTGTCCTTCCCACCGTCGTAGAAGCGGTCGAGGAAGAGGCGTGTCAGGTCGTCGAAGGACGATATGGAATTATCGGGGAGGCTGCAGTACCAGTCATACGCCACCCCTTTCAGGGCCCCAACAAAGATGCTGGTGAGGAGCGCGTCCTCCTTCGGAAGATGCCCTGTCTGCGACTGGAAGTACGTCAGGTACCGTCGTGGAGAGTCCTTCCCGTCATACGGCGTGAGTGTTTGTGGTTTATACTTTGGGGGATAAACCACCTTGTTCTACTCAAGGGGATAAGGCTGGGGAATGCCCATCCTCTGGCGCTCCTCCTGCCTGTTCTTGGACTCGAAGCGCTCCCGCAGATCTTTGATCATTTTGACCACGTCCTCCGTGGAGCTAGGAGTCGGGGAAGGAGGTACCACCTGGAGTGGAGCATTTGAGGGCTCCGACGTCGGGGGTGCTTCTGTGTCTGAGGGTGTCCGTTGGAGGGGCACACTCGACTCTCCATTGGCTCCTGGGTCGGGACCATTTGAAGGTGTCCTGATCAAGGCCGACCGCATCTCAAACACTGCTTGAGTCAGCGCTTGCATTGAGGCAGAGAGGGTTTTGAGTCCTCCCTCTAGCGAGTCTATGCGCTGGACAATGTCCTGTGGTGGCGCATCAGTCTCAAGATCACCCCTGGTCATGTATACTGTCATGACACGGCCGGAAGTGGATGGATTAGTTGAGGCTTCGCACTCAGCCTCGCTTTCATGTGGGGGAGTCACTTCTCCTGGTGTTTGGCCACCCCCAGCCACATTCTGGAGTTCGTCTTCGACAGGCGCATCTGCAAGGGCCTAACTGCCCTCAGCTCTGTCTTGAAGGGCCTCTTCGTTTCCAGCACTACCCCCGGCGGTGTCCTGGAGGACATCGTCATTTTGAGGGGCTTCAGGGAGGCCATCTTCGCCTTGATGAAGATCCGCCGCAGCTGTGCTTTGGACATCTTCGTCTTCGGAAGGAGGCTCGACAAGGGTCTGGCTACCCCCAGCTTCCTCCAAGAACTTCTTCCTCGACCGAGTGCCTTCGAACACTCCAGAGGTCGTGACAGCTGCCTTAGTTTTCCTCGGCTGGCTTTTGGATGAAGACGAGGAATTGGCAGTCGTCTTCCGGACAGATGAGGAGTTGGAGATCACGTTGCATGAAGCAACCTTTAGCTCCTCTTCTGCTGACACCTTCGTCCCAAGGCGATGTCGGAGGGGTGTCGATGATTGTAGCCGTTGGAAGACCGACTGCTTTGGCGGTACTGCCATCTTGCAACAGCAGTTGATGGTGACCACTGCACAAGTGTGCCCCGTGAGAGGCGCATCTTGCTTGTTGGTCAGCTCTCCTGACCGGCGCTTGTGAGTGATCACGTTGCGCAAGTCGTTGGAGGAGAGTGCTACCCTCACACCCCTCTCAGGCGCATGGCAGGGCCAAGCGCCGGGGTGGTCGGGTGAGTGCTGCGCCCCCTGATCTAATACCAAACAGGCATCACGATCAGTAGTGGGGGAACCACAGCATTTGAAGTGACTTGAACGGACCTCAAACGCACAACCAGAGGAGGCGCGGGAGTTCAAGACCACTGAGTTTGCCTCTCTCGGCTTGGTTGTGCACGCAGTGAATGCGCCCAAGCGAGATGAGGACTTTGAAGATCGACTCGTTGTCGGTGCAGAAGCACTTGAGTCAACCTTGTACAGCTTGCCATCGGCAGCGCGCGTGATTGTAAGCGCGTGCCTCTGGTCGGCTGCTGGCATAGCACGTTTGTGGCGCATGGCCCGTGCCGTCTTGGATTTCTTCGTACCAGCCCGCTGGGGCGCATAGTACTCAGCATCCAAATTCTCCTCGCTATTACAGCGAGTGAGTCTGTCAAAGACAGAGGCTCTTTGTGGCACATCAGAAGTGATGCACGGGGCATTGGCTGCGCCCCTGCTCCGTCGACGTATCTTTCTCGCCTGAGAGGAAGATGGCTGGGGAACGTGGTCAGCCGCATGCTTCCCCGAGAGATGCGCTGCATCGGCGGGCGCACCTTGACTGCTGAGGACGTCAGCAGGAAGGGAAGGCTGGACGGGCGCATCCCCTTCAACGGTGGTGCCCAAGGCGTCGACTTTGCGCACCCAGGCTGCGCGGGTCTTCTTCGGCTTCGACATCCGCTTCGAAGGACTCGCACTTCCTTCAGAAATGAACTCCTCGTACGCCTGTTGATTGAGGCGCACTACCAGCGCCTTGTGGGAGGAGCCCACCTTCACGTCGTCGGCCTGTGACACAACCTTCTCGGTAGAGGAGAAAGAAGTCCCCAGCAGAGTCGCCAGCTTGTTTGCCATTAAAATTGTTTTGATTGAAATCTTAATACAAACAGAACAGTGATACAATATAGGACTTAGATGTAGTCCTAGGAGTACACTTTTGTTTAAGCTGGGTCCTTAGTGCCAATGGAGCGAGTGGTAATGTGTTGACTCCGTTGACCGGCTGACGACGGTTATCGGTTCTCTGAAGGTGTTGATTGCTCTGGGTGCTGGAGCTTGCTGAGAGGAGGAAGACGTTGAGTGTCTAGAACTGCCTCTCGGTGATTCTCTGTTGTGGATTCTTTTTGAGTCTTGTGTGTTCTGAGTCTCTGTGTGTGTGAAGGAGATGATCCTTCTATTTATAGTTTTGCAGACTGGCTGCTCATGCGTGCATGCAGGATGCGCCGGTGTGGGGACGCCACGTGGAGGTTGCTGATGGAGGCTCACGGATGCTGCGCCCTGATCGAGGGGGAGAACTCTTTATACTGCTGTTGTGAGCCGGCACGTAGCAGAGAGAAGATCTTTCCGTTGCTGAAATCTTGGATGAGTTGAGTCAAAAGACACGTGTCATCGACTCATGGTTCGAAGATCTCGGATTTGGTGGAGAGAAGTGATCTGGTGAGCTGCACCTTGGATTGGGCGCATGAGGAGGCTGCGGCTCATAACCTTTAGGAGTTACAAACCATTTGGGGCGCATGGCTTCGGAGGGCCATCCACTTGGCGCGTGGGTTTGATCTGCCCGACCTATAAATAGTGGCATGGAGAGAAGATTTGCTTCTCATTCCCTCACGTTCTTCCAACATGAACTTGAACATGCGGGTGCATTCTGTTGACGAAATGCTCCCGAGGGTGAAGATGAGACGCTGTGTTGTCTTCGATGCTCTTGAAGGTGACTGTTACATCCAAAAGACGGATTCGAGGGCTTCCGAGGCAGGCGGAAGGTGCCTGTTGCATCCAAAGATAGGGATGCTCGGGCCTTGTCCCCGTTATTCCGGAAGAGCCGTAGATCGGAATGGCGGTGCTAGGCCCTCTCTTCCTTCAAAGTGGGGTTTCCCCACTTTGATCGTGTTGAAAGCTGCTCCTTTAGCCGCGGTTTCGATCACGGTCTTCCTTCGGCTTTGGAGGCTCTTTCGAAGCCTCCCCTGGCCACAGCATTTGCGGTGCTCTTCTCTTCCTTGGTTCCAGCCAGAGGGTTAAATGCTTTGCTTGGCGAAGCACTTATCAGGTGAGCCTGGCTAGAAGAGCGGTACATAACTGGGCTCTGCTCGGCCAGGTGAGCCTGGCTGGAAGAATTTGGCTGAAGGGATGCACATAGCTGGGCTGCTGAAGGGATGCACACAACTGAGCTGGATGTACATGACTGAGCTGCTGAAGATATGGTGGGATGTGCCTGGTTGGAGGCGCATGATGTCTGCTGTGCCTGACTGACAGCGTATGGTGACTGGCAGCGCATGATGACTGCTGCTCCTAACTGGAGGCGCATGGTGGCCGCTGGCTGTAGACTTAGGATCTTTCCTTTGTAGAAATTCTCCTTTGTACAACCTTTTCTAGACATGTAATAGACTTTTATATATAAATAAAAAGTCCTTCTTCAGATGTTCATGGTTATTGACTTTGCTATGAAGTGTTCTGTGTGAGTCTTGGCGCATGTAGTGTCTGGCGCATGGGCTTTCTGGTTGTGAAATTCCATGCTTCTACACATATAATAGCGCGAAAGAAACGCTTTAAAAACCAATTTGCATCGAAAAGCTATTCAAACGTTATTATGAAATTATAGCGTTCGTAAATGCTATATAAACTCTGTAGCATTTGTCACTGTTATAACAAGTCTATAGCATTCATGGACGCTATAATAACTAAATAGCGTTCATGAATGCTATAACTTTCCTATAGCGTTCTTATATGCTATAAGACTTGTATAGCATTCATAAATGCTATAACCTGTCTATAGCGCCATAGAATGCTATATTCCATCAATAGCGTTTATGAACGCTATAACTTTATAGCGTTCTTGTACATGAGACAATTATAGCGGGGGCATTTACAGTGGACCGAATATGCTATAATAGGCATTCTACAGCGTTCTGAGCACGCTATTGTATCTCATATCTGTTGTAGTGAGGCGGGTGAACTCCGCTACATACTCCTTGACGGACCCGGTGTGTTTGAGTTGTCGCAAACTCCGTCTCACGACATACTCCACGTTCTTCGGGTAGAATTGAGACTTGATCTTCTTCTTGAGATCCTCCCAAGTCTCGATCTTGCAGAGCCCCTTTTCTATATCGATGCACCTACGTCGCCACCACATCATAGCATCGTCAGAGAAATATAGGGACGCTGTGTTTACCTTGTCGGTCTCATCCTCGATGCGGACCGCCTTCAGGTAGCGCTCGACATTCCAGATGAAGTTATCCACCTCCTTCGCGTCCCGTACGCCAGTGAAGGATTTGGGTTCTAGATACTTCACCCTCTGAGTGGACTCCCTCCTCGGAGTCGGACCACCGGCAATGGCCCTCTAGAGGACCATGTCACACTCCGACCCGGAATCTCCCGAATTATCGTCCTCACAGGGAGCGTGATGCCGCACGAGCCTGGAGTTGCGCTCGTGCAAGGCAAGATGACAAGTTCTCAAATGGTTATCTTTGAGTTGATATTAACAACGAAAGGAAAACAGAGTATACGAAAACAATTCTCTTTATTGATATTCGAAACTGAGATTACAAAGGCTTTCGATAGCCCAACAATATATGCCAGATTGGCTACAACACTCAGGTTCTCTCTTGCCCACAAAGGATTTTACTGTTTCATACATCATGCCTTCTATATCTCGGCCGCATCAATCCTGTTACATGTTCGAGCGTCAATACGGTTGCACTCCTCAATACGCTTCGGCATTTCCAAGCCTCAACGCGTTCAAGTGAAGCTCCGCCGCGAGCAGACCAATCCATGAACCTGCTAGCAAACTAGTGGGGGATTAGTACTTTCGTCCTCGCTGTACTGATCAAAAACCCACTTAACAAACCGACATTTAGTATTGTATTGATTCATGCAAATATACAATTTAGTTCTCTTTCTATGTTCTCCTTAGAATGAGTTCATGGCATATTCGAAGTCTGTAAAGCATGGCAAGCATGTTATTCAATTCGCATAAGTAAACAGGCAAGCAATCTCGTGTTTGTTTCATGGCGCGACTGTCCAACATCGACGCACTCGCCCTTGCACCGATGCAAGGTGAATACGCCTATCAGCTTTCCTTGTCATGCTATAAGTGCTCTCTATACGGATCTATATGTGCACGATATGAGTGTACCTTGCACTTTCGACCCAGGATCCGTCCATGCAGGATATATGTATACCTTATACTTCCAACCCATCGCCCTTATCTATATGAAGGTCACTAGTTTTCCGGGCTAGAATGGACTTATATTTATCGAATCGAAACAGAAGACGATATTAACTCTGTGCGGTTGCTAACCAAACATCAGAGGCCACCGAAATAATCGTAGCAAGTTGCTTATCACATTCACTAGAAGGTCGCTACCCGTCTAAAAGAAGTGTACCAACAATACCGTAAACGCAATCCCTCCTAGGCTGAACGGTCCCAGTGCCCTGGTGCGCCACGTTCGAGGGAATACCCATACACGGGCTTTTATATCTTTAAGTCCATTTGACCATGCAACGCATCTTATCTTTCATACAACCAAGAAAGTTCGTTTATCTCAATTTCAATTGGCACAATGCCCCAATGTCCTCAACGAACGCTCGAAGGCCACGAACATTTCGAAGGCACCATGCCGCATCGACAGTTATGCCACATCCGTGCCACAACTGTTCTCATCGTCGCAACGACGCCATCTCTTGTAAGTATCGTGCAGCTGCGCACATTCGTCGTCTTTTCTTGCATAGTGTATTCAATGCACGCCTCGAAGTCGTGTTTTCTTATTCTTTGCCTTGGCATTCAACGCGTTATACTTATGTTCCGTTCTTCCGATTCGTGCAACTGCGGCACGTATTGATGGGCTATTCAATGTTCTATCGCTCGTGCACTGAGGCACTCACACCGATATAGTCTTTCAATGTTCTAGCATGCTAACTCGTGCACGGGGGCACGGAATGACTTATGCACTGGGCACTTGTCGATACTGTTATCCATTGTTCTTATGGCTTACGCACCGAGGCGCTCACCTTTGCGATATTCCATGTTCCGTAGCAACTCGTATATTTGTTGTACGATTCATTTCAATTGTTCTATCTTAGTGTTCGACACGCACTATGTTTATCTCTCTATCGAGCCACGCCCGTGGCATTGATAGGTTAACTCGGCATACAATGATATATATTTTACTTAGGCATGAAGGAGTAGGAAAGAGAGTCAATGTCTCCCCACCTTGAGTCGATATGCCTTGTTGTTTTGCCGAGCCGATGCGGCTCGATTTCATAACTTCATCGCACGAACAACTCTCCTGACTTAGTACTTCGTGCTTCATTGAATTGTACGTCCATTTGGCTTACCGTGCTCAAGTCCCAGCCCTTCGCAAGGCGACGATTTGGTTTCGCGGACCCCTTACTGAATAAGGCAGAATGTCGACCTCTAATATTTCCGTGTCAACGTATAGCCTGTACAAGAAACCAACTAAAATTAATACTTGCATCGATTCGGACTTGCGCCTTGGTCAATTCGATTTCTTAGAATCTTCGAGCCGATTCAACGCACTCATCCTTTGGGGCAACTCGGCGCTTTGTATCGATTCACTTGATGCATTCTTTGGGACAAGGTAACTCTTCGCATCGACTTAGTTTGATGTGTTGCTTGGGACAACGTAACTCTCGTATCGACTCACATCGATACATTTTATTCGGTCAACGCGACTCCTTGAGTCAATGCTTCAGCGTAATACACCGTGCGGAACGGGGCATTACAGAATATACCACTCAAAACAAGGTTCGTCCTCGAATCGAAACCAATACTAAATTTCTAAGGGTTTTACTATATCGTTCCACGATCTCGTCTCACTATCGTTTGGATCATACAACTTAGTTTGGAATCGTACACATATTTTAGGCGTCCCACCAATATATACATTTCATCCAAGCTCAGCTGTAAGATATCGGAACGACGCTAACATGTAACTTCTTATTCTCAATTACTTGCCATCTCGTACTCTCGATCGGACTTAGCTCTTGTGCTTGTTCTCGTAATTCTAGCGCACATGCATAATGATACATACGCGACCGTCCAAGAAAAGTCAAGGTACATGATGCGATTCAAAAATCATATTTCTCATTTTGTAAGTTTCATCGGGACTATCAATTCTATGCGTCGTGTCAAACCGTCGCGCATCTGATCACAACGAGTCTCCGCAACGTCTTGCGTTCGACGTCACTATCCAACGATTTCTAATGTTTCACTTTTTATCTTATCTCGACATGATTCTCTTTTGTTGACTTGCAAACGCATCAACATTCAGGACTACGTTCGCTAGGTGACTTACCTAGATACTGTGCTCAAATCCTTCCGATGCAACTTTAAATTGACATTGCACAAAGGCTTCAATCTATCCGACACAAAGTTTAATTCAAGTCGACGATGCTCAAGGCCACGATCGCCTTGACACGAAGGTCTTTATTATGCGTCTTACATTCGATTCCTATCGAGTAGGGAATTTCTAACCAAATTCTATACTTGCCCGTCTCGCAACATCGAAAATAAGTCTGATTCATGCAAGCTCATTTACAAGGCGAATCCGAATCTAATGACATAACTCGTAAGTCATTCTCTTATCGTTCTCTCATCGTGCATAGCAGGATTCTCATAATTGTCTATCCGAATCACCAAGTTCGTTGGTGAATTTCTAGCGTCGACCAACATAACCATTCAAGCATTCATCCAACGAATACTCAAATCCAACTACATCATTGTCAATCGAAAGTTGTTCCAGCAATTTTTGATCGCCTAGACTTATCGTCAACATGCACCACATTGTAATTGTTATTGTAACGCCCCAGTCCCGAAATACGTAGGACTAGGAACGTAGACATGCCAGCTGTAAACATACGAAGTATACTCCAATATATGGAAGCCTCGTATGAATACATAAGCTGTAAAATGCAGTAGAACCATAACTAATCTCATCCACACAAAAATAAATGAATAAAAGATATCATATAATGATAATGAATTATCTTGATACAATATGTTGGGCGGAGACAAATCCACTACCAACAAGTAAGAGAAAAATACATGGAAAATAAAATAAATTTGGCGAGCGAAGCGAAGACGATCAAAGTGCAATCATCCTCGGAGAAATAGCGATGATCACGGCGAGAGCTAGAGCACCTGCGAAAGACAAGAGCACACACCTGGAGAGATAACCAGGTCCTCAGAGGGACGTAACAAGACACATAATATCATGCCATATAAACTGAATAAATATTGCTCAAATAAATAAGTCAATTGAATTATAACATGGTCCAATACACACCTATTGAACGAGCGTACCATCCCCCCAACCAAACAAGGACAAGAGATGGTAAACTAATTCACGGTGACGTATCTTTCCATGCTATTAATCCAATATGGTATCCGGACCCCAACAAGGTTCAATGCCTTCTCATCGAAGTAGTAAGTCACACCTACAACCAAACAAGGACAAGATGTGACGAACTAATCCGCGACAAATTATTGTTCCAAGCCACGGTCAGATACAAGTACTCAAACCAAAAGTACTCGTACCTAACGGATAAGGATGCCTATCCAGTCTAAGTGAAATATAGTTAAGAACAATCCTTCCTACGTATGGGCCCTGGCTAAATAGGATCGACATAGTCCCCACTTGGGCACCAGAGGCCCCATCAGTAAGAGCATAACGTCCCGCAGAACGTCAGTGGCTGTCATTAATCATGGGTAATCTGACCCGCGTCTCCGGCGGAGCTCACGGGTTACAAAAGGGAAAGTGCATCGAAGCCCATACGCTAAGGAATTGTCCTCCCCGCCCAATGCCTATTATGTTGTTTCCACAACAGAAAACCTCTATAACCGCTAAGTCAAACTAGCATGCAACATCTATTAGCGGTTATTCCTATCGCACGGATTATACGCACCGGTGGCCAGCCAGTCACGCATGTCCGTGTTCTATATACGACACACAACTTCGTGTTACAACATGTCAAGGCCATGAATGCAACACACAAAGGTGGTCCCTTAAATCTAGGTTTAATGTGTAAGAAAATAATACATAGCAGGAAATATAAATGAACAGTAAGTTCTAACATGTTATGCCATGTATTACAGTTTATTTTGCATAAAGAAAATAAATAATGCATAAAATATGAGCTAAAATAAATAAACAGCAAATGGCAAGGTGTCTTGCCTGGTAGGATGCCTGGTGTGCTACGATGATCAAGGTGGCACAAACTGCAACTTCGGTACAACAACTATGCAAGATGACTTCTGATGGTGGCACGGACAGTTCCATTGGGTTCAGAAGGATCAAATTAGTTAGGGTGGACATAAGGTTGTCTCAAAATGGGCGAAGGAATAGGAATAATAGGACTGGATACGGACAGGAGAAAAATCAAAGAAATAATGGATAAATATTATATATATACGAGTTTTAGAAAATATTTATAATTCCTAAAACTAGTTTTCATAAGTCAAAATAAGTATAAGAAAAAAAATACTCACAGCCAAGAAAAATCATTTTTGGATAGAAATACTAAGTTTGTAAATTCTCGTTTTTGACAGAAACGATGTTTGATAAAAATACTTTAGATAAATATTCTAGAAAACCATATTTTTCGGATAACCTATTTTTGGCAATACTTTTTTTTAGTATACATATTTAGCATCTGAAATCCAGTTTTTAAAATAACATAGAGTGTAACACCCAGTTTTCCAGATAAGGGTAATTTTGAAATTTTGTGATTATAATTATTATTTAATGATAATTATTACACATTATGATTTTTGGTGATTTTTAATAATTTTTAAACTATTTAAAAACTGTTTTAAGTCATGACTTGTGATTTTGATGTGCTGTCAGTGAAACCCTAGAGACTGCATGACCTAGAGCCTAACCATGTCATTAGGATGATTTAATTATCATTTTTAGCCTAGGGATAATTTGGTCATTTTGACTTATTTGAATTATTTGATGATTTATTGAATTGGCGAATTCTAGTTTGACCTTGACTTGTTGAGACCTAGTGGACTAGCCTAGAACCTAACCCTAGCTATGGTAACCCTAGTCTAACTTGAGTTAACCCATTTTAGTCATTAGAAGTTAGTTTTAGAATGAGAGGATTAAGTTTAGAGTAAACTAGTCATGACTTATGGTTTAATGCAATGACTTACGATTTCATGACTTAATGACTTGTGACTTAAGCCCATAGCCCAAATAACTAAACCCTAACCCTAGAAATCAGCCCATGGCCAGCCACTTAGGGCTTCCCCCTTCCCTATAAGTATTCTCCCAATTAGTTCTTGCCTCTTTTGTATCGAAGGAGCACTTAGAGAAGGAAAGGTTTGTTAATTCTTCCCCATTCCATAAAATCTTCATTTTAAATCCTTTTCTATCCTAGTTTCTTGCATTAGAACCTAATATTCTCCTATTTTCTAATTTTGGGGTTTAATCCCAGCTTTGGGATAATTTGGGAGTATTTTGCTAGCAAGGAGGAACCCCCCATTTGGAGCTTTTCTTGCTATTTGCATCCATAGGTAAAACACCTCTATTTATGTTAAATTTCTGTTTTCTTTGCATTTAGGACTAGATCTAGGAGTCCCCTAGCTGTCCCTGGAGTTTGAGCCAAATTCGTGTCAGTTTCGTGTCCGTATCGGACACGTATCCATTTGATAGGCTAGGTGCTTGATGTAATGCCTCAACCAACCTTTTGTTCTGATTTTTGAAATGTTTTTGAATAGAATCCTAGATCTAGGGTTTGCTTATTGATTTCTGTGTTTTTTTCCTAATTTTAGCTTCGTGTCGTGTCCACACGGGGACACGAACACGCTGACCGCGCGGTGTGCACTGTGTCCTGTATCACGGGGTCAATAACTCCCGACACAGGACACGTAGAGACGCCATTTTTGGCGACGGGCTTGGGGAATCATCTGCCACCATCCTTTCAAAATATGGGAGCACGTGGTTGCGTGTGCAAGGAGAAATCCTCCTCTCACTGGCCGTACTGGCCGCGCGCGTGCGCTGTGCACGCGTGGGATTTGGCCACTGACACGGCCCTATAAGTCAGACACGACACGACCCCGAATCAATACAAGACCCTAGACACCTAGCACTACCCTAGGCAGACACGTGGGCACGAGCAGAGTCGTGTCGTGCCCTGTGTCGTGTCCTAGGGCGACACACACGCGTGTACGACGATGTGTGCCTGTGCAGTGTCTGTGTGTGTTCAAACATGATTAGACACGCCGTGTCCTGTCGTGGGGACACCACAAGACTCGTGTGGCCCTATGACACACCATGGTTTACCAACCCTTTATTGGTCACATTAGCTTGATTTGATAGTTCGAAATTCAAATTTCCTAAATGTCTGATACTCAAGTTCTGATTTTTATATCCTGAGTTAAGATCCATTTAAAACTGATTCTAATTGATGTTTATTTGTCATATTTTGATTCACACATGTGTATTAGTTCCTACTAAGTGGTTTTTGCAAGTTAGATTAGGTTTTTCATTGAGGAATGAGATTTTGATCATGGGAATGGATTGAACAGTCGACTGATACACAGTCCCTTTCCTGAAATTGAAATCATAATTCTAATTCCCTGTTTAAACTGATTTGATGCTTAATTTACTATGTTTTAATTCATATGCATTGTGTTAGACTGTTAGGATGATTTATGTTAGTTTAGGATCGCATTGAGGAATGGGATTTCGATATTTGGATAGGGCTGTCAACTGTCCTACTCCTTGAAGTCCCGATTTTAAGTTCCCTTCCTAAAACTAAATCTTGATGTTAAATTACATGTTAAATTCATGTGCATGAGTATTAGTTTACTGCTAATGATGAATGTGAATGGTGTTAGGAGTTTGAGTTCGAATTTGATGAAAGGATTTCGAAATTTGGGTTTGGTTTTGTTTTGAACAATTGAACTATTACATTTAAACTCAAATCCTGAAAAACCTACTTGTTGAATTGCCCTTGCCATGATCTTTTTACTGATTTGCATAGCACCTAAAACCTGGGATTAGTTCCCTGTTACACACTATTTCCTATCACTAACTGTCATTGAGTGGGTTCCTGTGAGCCCCTGTTTTTCAAAATTTATTTAATTAGTGCTAATTAATTTTTAAAGACAAATTTAGCCTTAAAATAATTATTAGGATTTTTAGAAATTTTTCTAGAATTTTTAAATGAATTTTTAATGAATTTTAAATACAAAAATAGCATTTTGTAATTTATTTGAATGTTTTAATATCATTTTGTAATTATTAGAATTGTTTTTATATCATAAATAGAATTTATTAAATTATTATTATAGCAATGTGCAAATTATAATTTGTTTCTTTTTAACTATGCAAATTATTAATTACAATTAGACACTGATAGGACCTATTTGTAAATCCTAAATTCCTAAGGACCTAAGTGCAAAACCCTAACTCTACCCACCCCCGACGACCGCCACGCCGACGACGACCCGCCATTTCCGGCCGACTCTGGCCAGATCACCGCCCCCCAACCGACCTCTCTGCCTATAAAACGAAACCTTAGACTAAACCCTAACCCTAGAACAAACCCCCGACCGTCATCGACTCCCCACGACCACCGTTCTTCCCCAAAACCCCTAGCCGCAACCCTAGCTCCGACGAACTCCTCGTCCAGCCCCCACGCCGAGTGCCATAACCCCCAACCACCCTCATCCGACTCGCCGCGCTGAGCCGCGCCCAGCGCCACCGGAGCGCCGCCTCGCCGATGCCTCCTCCGACCGCCAGCACGTCCGAAATCCCCCCGATCGACCGGACACGTGAGTAGCAAGGCTCACTTCGTGTCGTCCGTGTCCCGAATCCACGTATGTGGTTCGTCAGGACACGGGGACACTAGTCCAGTGTGTGGACACGAGTTTTAGGATCTGTACGTGTCGTGCGTAGCACGGACACGTAGAAATCCTGTGTCCCTAACTGTCCGGACACAAGATCGATTAATTATTTTTTTATATATATATATATACTAACCTAAACTAAATAAATAAAACGAAAACCTAAACCCTAACACAACTGATGGGCTGACCCCCTGGCCAGCCCGTCCTAGCCTAAACCCCCCCCCTCTGCGCGCTCTTTGGCTCGGGTTCGAGCCCCCTCTTCCTTTTTGTTTCTTTTTCTTTTTCTTTTTCTGTTTTTTTTTCTTTTCTTTTCCTTTTTGTTTTAATATGTATATATTAGTATATATATATATATATATTTATATATACTGTATTTTCGACAGTATATTATATATGTATATAATTTTATAGTTAGTAAATTTCATATATATATATATATATATATATATATATATATATATATATATATATATATATATATATATATATATATATATATATATATATATATATTTATATATGTTTGTATTTATATACATATATATATTTGTATGTGTATATATATATATTATTAAAATATATATATATATATATATATATATATATATATATTTATATATTATTATATATACACTTTATAAGTAAATGTTTCCTTATATATATATATTTGTATATATATATATATATACTTTATAAATTAAGTATTTTCCTTATATATATATGTACTTTTAAAACATATGTATGCATATTTTCACTATGCATAATTTTGCCTTATTAAAATATTAATATTTATTTTGCATTCTTACCAATTTGTATTTTAGTGTATTTAAATTACTGCAACCATTTGGTGTCCAAGCCTAGCATGGGTTTTTGGGCCCAAATATATTTTCACATATTCAAGACCTGTACAAGTCATATTGGACTTGATTCATGGCCTTGGGTCCTGTATTTGAACTTTGGTTCAAATTATATATATGGACAAAATACGCAGATAATTAATTATTTAAATTCAATTGTGTGCAATGCTGTTTTTGATTTTCTAAAAATACTTAAAGTACTGTTAAAATTCTAGAAAAATAGTATTTAGATACTATGTTAATTTAGCTAATTTAGTATAATTTTTATAGTATTTAAATTGTTGTTTTGCCACTAGTTTGGCATATGAAACCAAAACTCATTTTCTGTATACTTAGGGAAAACTGATTTTTATAAAATACTTGTACTGGTTGATAAATTCCAGAAAATTATAATAAATTTCTATGATTAACAAGGATCACTTTGGTACTTTACTTTAAGTAAAATTTGGCTTTTTGTCTATCTCTAAAATTGTTAGAACACAATGATCATTTGATTTATTTATTGATTAATTACGACTTGTAGCTTTTTGTGTTATTTTGAGTTTTAGCCGTGTTGAACCCCACCCCTCACTAGTGTAAAGACCCTAGAAAGTTAGTTAAAATAGTGTGTCACCCCACATTGGTCTCCTATGCCAAAGTCATCATTTTGGCTAGGTGCCCAGTCACAAGTCGTGTCGCACCAATTAGTGTCCTAGTGTTTTAGCTTAGTATAGAAGCTAAGTTTATGTATTTATTTCTATAGTGACGAGTTACCGGACATCCATAGCACTTTTATCGCAGCTTGTTTTGCTTTGCTTTGCTAGAGGCAAGTACTTTCTACGAACTTTACATATTGTCACATGAATGAACTACAAACCCCACCATGTTAAATGCTGATCCTTGGGGTAGCAAATTAGATCTCTACATGTTGTACTTTCAGTTACTACCATGCTTAGAACAGTCTTGATGTATCTCTCACATGATTAGAATATGGGTTATGGGGAAACTGTTAGTAGCGTACGTGATCATGCCCCCTTACTCGTACGTACGTACCGAGCAAGGTTGACATTCTATGTATACCTTATCGTAGGCGCACCAGCTGTATTTGTACGTATGTACATCTATCGCTTGTTTTACTTGTAAGGAAGTACATTTTATATACTTGTACCACAGTACATTTTACACCTATTGACGATCACGTACCTGCTACAGTTTTAAACATTACATATACATCTGTCTCTATGACATATGTGTCCTTGCCATGATAGACTATGTGATGCCATGTTCTAGTTATTCCTCTCATGTTCATTTTCATGTTTCATATGCTAGTTTGTTAGATTCAGTACTTGCTCCCGTCCTGACAGGATAACGTTGTAGGTATCCTTACTGAGGAGGAGTTACTCTGCGACACATATTATGGAGTTACTGCCGAAGACCCGGCTCTGCTTTACGAAGATGTTTTTGCGGGGAACCTCGCCTAGTTATCATTTGTATTTTTAGACTTTTGAGAGTAGTCATGTATTAGACTATATATTTTGTAACTGGACATGTATCCAGTTTTACATTTCAGTTCACTTGTACTTGGACATTTTACTATATACGACGACTTTTGTGTTTGGAGCATTTATGACTTTATTTCACTTATAGAACTGTTAGCACATTTAGTCTTATCATGTTGTCTTTAGAACAGCTTACTACGTTTTATCTCAACGTAGGCTAGGCATGACTCGGCCTGGCCCAACACTTTGGGTAGCGGGTCGTGACATGTTTTTAGTGGTGGCCCATGCAGGTCCTAACTAAACTGTTTGGTTACGTTATTGTACCAAGCATGCCTGCAATTAGGAACTTAAGGTAATTAGACAACATTAGGAATGACGCTTAGAACACCTAGAGGAATGCTAGGATTGCAACATAGGAAATACATCACATGCTTGCTATTATAATTAGATTTTCTTGCCTATGATTGCTTACTTAAACAAGTCCTTATAAGTCCTTTTTACTTTTATTAGATGGTGCTTACTCGTTCGTCCCAGTATGTTACCCCCGAGAATGGGGCCCTCCTTATCCAGTCAGCTGACCAGTCGACTGATACACCCCACCTCTACCTACCACATTCCCCCACTCCACTGATCCACAGACCCAGATGCCTCCACCACCTTCCACATCCCAGTCCCAGCAGGCCCCGATACTTCCACCACCCCCTATAACTATACCCACCCAGGCTTCCGTCACACTCGACGGGAACCAGCTGCTCACACTGATTCAGGGGTTCCTAACAACCCATCAGGAGCAGACTACCCTATTCCGCCAGAGCATGGAGCGTTCTGAGGGACGTCCCGTGGTCCCACCACCTGTAGAGCCACGGCAGAGAGCGGGGACGATCAAGGACTTCATGGGTCTGAATCCCAAGGAGTTCTCAGGGATTGAGGGCATAGTAGTAGCAGATGACTGGCTAGATTCGGTAGAGAGAAAGCTTCTGGAAGTTAGGATGTCGGATGACCTCTAGGTCGAGGCAGCGGGATTTCTGCTGATAGACTTAGCAGGAGTCTGGTTCAGGAATGAGTCGTTGTTTGCGAGGGGAAGAGCCACTTGGGATCAGTTCAAGACCCAGTTCAAGAAGAAATTCTTCTCGACCACTGCTAGAGTAGCCATGGGGCTACGATTCCAGAACATCCAGCAGGGGAACCGTTCTGTTGATGACTATACGGCAGAGTTTTGTCGCCTGAGCCATTTTGCTCCTAGCCAGGTTGCAGATCCAGAGGAGATGACCCGTAGGTTTTGCCATGGTCTAGTTCCAGACATTGGCATTCTTATAGTGGCGAACGGTACGACTGACTACTACCAGAGCCTAGAGTTGGCCCGGAGCATTGAGGAGCGTCTTCTGTCTAGCAAGAGGTCGGCTTCTGTACATCATGAGGGACCGTCCAAGCGTCAGGCTTTCCAGCAGAGAGCACCGACGCCACCCCAGCAGACTTACCGTCCCCCTACATCACATCACCCGACCCCGCCAGTTCGAGCCCTGGGACCCCGACAGCAGCAGAAGGGAGCTATATGTTCTTTCTGCGGAAGACCAGGGCACGATTACTCCATCTGCAGGAAGAGGTTGAAGCAGTGCTTAGTTTGTGGGTCTGCCACCCACATGATACGGGAATGCCCAGTAGCCAAGGGACCTAGAGGACCGCTTCCGACTCAGCAGCAGAGTTTTGGGCAGCATCTGCAGCAGCAGAAGGGACCTCAGGGGAAGGTTTATAGCCTAGCCCTTGAGCCGGAGCCGAAGCAGGTTTTAGAGCCGGATTACTTAGCTGATGTCATCACAGGTCATGTTTATTTGCATACTTTTTTAGCTGTATGTTTGTTTGATTCTGGTGCATCTCATAGCTTCCTGTCATTATAGTTTATGCATAAATATCATCTAGTAGCTACACCTACTGCGGAGATTAGTAGAGTGATGACGGGAGGAGGACCAGTGCCTATTAGATCTATCTATAGATGTTCTATTTTTATAGTCGGAAAAGAGTTCAGGGGACGATTCTTTGTGATGCCACTCCCCGGTTATGATATCATATTGGGGATGGACTGGCTTAGCTATGCCCATGCATCTATAGATTGTCATGAGAGTAGTATTTTGTTCAGTCCCCCAGGCACAGCATCATTCAGTGTCAGGAGGACAGGGCCGGAGATCAGCCTAGAGCCGAACTGTTGTGCGACAGTCCGGGACGCAACACCGCCACACCCTATCATTAGGGAGTTTATGGATGTATTCCCAGAGGATCTTCCAGGACTTTCGCCTGATAGAGATGTGGAGTTCACTATAGATTTAGTGCCGGGTTCATCACCAGTATCCCGGACTTGCTATAGAGTGAATCCCAAGAAGGCCATAGAGATAAAAGAGCAGATTGATGACCTGTTGAAAAAGGGTTTCATTCGATCCAGTGCTTCTCCATGGGGAGCACCAGTGCTCTTTGTGCCTAAAAAGGATGGTACAGTCCGGTTGTGTATTGACTACCGGGCCTTGAATGCCATCACCATCAAGAACAAATATCCTCTGCCCAGGATAGATGATTTGTTCGACCAGTTGAGTGGGGCGAAGGTGTTTTCCAGGATAGACTTGAGATCCGGGTACCACCAGGTGAAGGTTAGGCCAGTAGACATCCAGAAGACGGCGTTCAACACGAAGTACGGACAGTACGAGTTTCTGGTGATGCCATTTGGTCTCACAAATGCGCCAGCTATCTTTATGAACTTGATGAATAAGACATTTCACCAGTATCTGGATAAGTTCGTCGTAGTGTTTATCGACGACATCATGATATACTCGAAGACGCCAGAGGAGCATGCAGAGCACTTACGAATAGTTTTGGAGATTCTGAGGTAGGAGAGATTGTTTGCTAAATTGCCGAAGTGCGAGTTCTTTTTAGACCGAGTGGAGTTTCTCGGCCATGTAGTCACTGGAGATGGAATCTCGGTGGATCCCAGGAAGATTGCTGCAGTTGAGACATGGAAGGCTCCGACGTCAGTTTCAGAGATCAGGAGCTTTCTGGGTTTAGCAGGCTATTATAGAAAGTTCGTCCAGGACTTTGCTAGGATAGCTGAACCCATGACGAAGCTGGCGCGGAAGGACGCAGAGTACATCTGGTCAGAGGACTGCCAGGCAGCATTTGAGGAGCTGAAGAGGAGGCTGACGACCGCTCCAGTTCTGACATTACCTTCAGGTTCTGGAGGTTTCACCATTTACAGCGATGCTTCTGAAAAGGGGCTAAGATGTGTCCTACAGCAGCATGGGAAAGTGAATGCTTATGCATCTAGGCAATTGCGAACTCATGAGAGAAATTATCCTACCCATGACCTAGAGTTAGCTGCGGTGATCTTTGCACTCAAGTTATGGAAACATTACTTATACGGAGAGCGTGTGGAAATCTTTACTGACCACAAAAGCTTGAAGTATGTGTTCACGCAGAAAGAGCTGAACATGAGGCAAAGACGATGGTTGGAGTTGATGAAGGACTTCGACATCGATTTACAGTATCACCCTGGGAAGACAAATGTGGTGGCAGATGCGCTGAGTAGGCATCCGATGGCATGGTACCTGATGATTGATCGACATTTGTGGGAGGATCTAGAGAAGCTCGGTATCGAGCTAGTTCGGCCAGGATCAGTGATACAGATGATGGCGCTTGACATTCAGTTAGGTTTGATGGAGCAGATCCGGGAGGCACAGTCTACAGATGAGAGCCTTCGCAGACTTCGACCCCAGGCTTTAGCAGGATTGCTGGATGACTTCACTATAGCAGAGGATGGATCCTTGAGGCATGGCAGCCGATTGTGCGTGCCGAAGGGAGAACTGGTAGAGGCAGTCTTGCAGGAGGCGCACCGATCGAGATATTCTATTCACCCTGGTGCTAACAAGATGTACCGTGACTTGCGGAAACATCTTTGGTGGCACGGGATGAAGAGGGATGTATCGCATTTTATCTCGAGATGTCTTGTTTGCCAGCAGGTCAAGGCGGAGCGCCAGAGGCCAGCTGGTTTGTTGCAGCCGTTACCCATTCCCGTGTGGAAGTGGGAACATATTACGATGGACTTCGTCTCAGGGCTTTCTCGTTCCCAAGGAGGGAAGGATGCCATTTGGGTCATCGTGGACAGGCTGACGAAGTGTGCGTACTTCATACCCTTCAAGGTGGGGCTTTCCACCGAAAAGTTGGCAGAGCTATACATGCAGCAGATAGTTTGCCTACACGGAGTGCCGGTGAGCATCGTGTCAGACAGAGACAGCAGATTTACATCCCACTACTGGAGGAGCTTGCAGGAGGAGTTGGGCAGTAGGCTCAAGTTCAGTACGGCGTACCACCCGCAGACAGATGGGCAGTCCGAGAGGACGATACAGACACTGGAGGATATGCTGAGGACCTGCGTGCTGGACTTCGGAGGATCTTGGGAGATCCATCTGCACTTGGTAGAGTTTTCATACAACAACAGCTACCAAGCCAGTATCGGTATGTCTCCTTTCGAGGCGCTTTATGGACGACGATACCGCACACCGCTCTTTTGGGATGATGTTGGAGACAGAGTTATGCTTGGGCCAGAGATGATCACGGATGCAGCAGAGAAAGTCAGGATGATCAGAGACAGGCTCACAGTAGCTCAGGACAGGCAGAAACACTGGGCTGATGCTAGTCGCAGACCGATGGAGTTCGCAGACGGTGATATGGTGCTAGTGAAGATATCACCTACTAGAGGGACGATCCGGTTCGGACGAGAAGGGAAGCTGAGCCCCAGATACATCGGGCCGTTCGAGGTACTTGGCAGGATCGGAGAGGTAGCTTACAGGATTGCACTTCCACCCAACCTAGCAGGAGTTCACGATGTCTTTTACGTATCTCAGCTGAGGAGATATGTTCCAGACCCCAGTCATGTGCTAGATCATTCAGAGTTGGAGGTCGGACCGAGCCTTACAGTTTCTGAGCAGCCAGTGGAGATATTAGACAGGAGAGAGAAGAGGCTAAGAAACAAGGTTATACCCCTAGTACGAGTAGCTTGGAGCCGTCACTCTCCAAGTGAATCTACTTGGGAGAGGGAGTCGGACATGAGAGAGAGATACCCTTACTTGTTCGATCCAACCGCTGCGAGGGAACCACCCGTTCCCGCTTGATACCTTAGAGGTTAGTTTCAATCATAGCCTTAGTCATTTGTTGCATTGCTTGCTATGTTAGAATATTGTAGGGTCTTCAATCCTTGTGAATTTCGAGGACGAAATTTTTCAAGGAGGGAAGACTTGTGAGCCCCTATTTTTCAAAATTTATTTAATTAGTGCTAATTAATTTTTAAAGACAAATTTAGCCTTAAAATAATTATTAGGATTTTTAGAAATTTTTTTAGAATTTTTAAATAAATTTTTAATGAATTTTAAATACAAAAATAGTATTTTGCAATTTATTTGAATGTTTTAATATCATTTTGTAATTATTAGAATTGTTTTTATATCATAAATACAATTTATTAAATTGTTATTATAGAAATGTGCAAATTATAATTTGTTTCTTTTTAACTATGCAAATTATTAATTGCAATTAGACACTTATAGGACCTATTTGTAAATCCTAAATTCCTAAGGACCTAAGTGCAAAACCCTAACTCTACCCACCCCCGACGACCGCCACGTCGACGACGACCCGCCATTTCTGGCCGACTCTGGCCAGATCACCGCCCCCCAACCGACCTCTCTGCCTATAAAACGAAACCTTAGACTAAACCCTAACCCTAGAACAAACCCCCGACCGTCATCGACGCCCCACGACCACCGTTCTTCCCCAAAACCCCTAGCCGTAACCCTATCTCCGACGAACTCCTCGTCCAGCCCCCACGCCGAGTGCCACAACCCCCAACCACCCTCATCCGACTCGCCGCGCTGAGCCGCGCCCAGCGCCACCGGAGCGCCGCCTCGCCGACGCCTCCTCCGACCGCCAGCACGTCTGAAATCCCCCTGATCGACCGGACACATGAGTAGCAAGGCTCACTTCGTGTCGTCCGTGTCCCGAATCCACGTATGTGGTTCGTCAGGACACGGGGACACTAGTCCAGTGTGTGGACACGAGTTTTAGGATCTGTACGTGTCGTGTGTAGCACGGACACGTAGAAATCCTGTGTCCCTAACTGTCCAGACACAGGATCGATTAATTATTTTTTTATATATATATACTAACCTAAACTAAATAAATAAAACGAAAACATAAACCCTAACACAACTGATGGGCTGACCCCCTGGCCAGCCCGTCCTAGCCTAAACCCCCCCCTGCGTGCTCTTTGGCTCGGGTTCGAGCCCCCACTTCCTTTCTGTTTCTTTTTCTTTTTCTTTTTCTGTTTCTTTTTCTTTTCTTTTCCTTTTTGTTTTAATATGTATATATTAGTATATATATATATACTGTATTTTCGACAGTATATTATATATGTATATAATTTTATAGTTAGTAAATTTCATATATATATGTTTGTATTTATATACATATATATATTTGTATGTGTATATATATATAATATTATATATACACTTTATAAGTAAATGCTTCCTTATATATATATATATATATATATATATATATATATATATATATATATATATATATATATATGTATATATATATATATATATATATATATATATATATATATATATATATATATTTGTATATATATATATACTTTATAAATTAAGTATTTTCCTTATATATATATATATATATATATATATATATATATATATATATATATATATATATATATATATATGCACTTTTAAAACGTATGTATGCATATTTTTACTATGCATAATTTTGCCTTATTAAAATATTAATATTTATTTTGCATTCTTACCAATTTATATTTTAGTGTATTTAAATTACTGCAACCATTTGGTGTCCAAGTCTAGCATGGATTTTTGGGCCCAAATGTGTTTTCACACATTCAAGACCTGTACAAGTCATATTGGACTTGATTCATGGCCTTGGGTCCTGTATTTGAACTTTGGTTCAAATTATATACATGGACAAAATACGCAGATAATTAATTATTTAAATTCAATTGTGTGCAATGCTATTTTTGATTTTCTAAAAATACTTAAAGTACTGTTAAAATTCTGGAAAAATAGTATTTAGATACTATGTTAATTTAGCTAATTTAGTATAATTTTTATAGTATTTAGATTGCTGTTTTGCCACTAGTTTGGCATATGAAACCAAAACTCATTTTCTGTATACTTAGGGAAAACTGATTTTTATAAAATACTTGTACTGGTTGATAAATTCCAGAAAATTATAATAAATTTCTATGATTAACAAGGATCACTTTGGTACTTTACTTTAAGTAAAATTTGGCTTTTTGTCTATCTCTAAAATTGTTAGAATACAATGATCATTTGATTTATTTATTGATTAATTACGACTTGTAGCTTTTTGTGTTATTTTGAGTTTTAGCCGTGTTGAACCCCACCCCTCACTAGTGTAAAGACCCTAGAAAGTTAGTTAAAATAGTGTGTCACCCCACACTAGTCTCCTATGCCAAAGTCATCATTTTGGCTAGGTGCCCAGTCACAAGTCGTGTCACACCAATTAGTGTCCTAGTGTTTTAGCTTAGTATAGAAGCTTAGTTTATGTATTTATTTCTACAGTGACGAGTTACCGGACATCTATAGAACTTTTATCGTAGCTTGTTTTGCTTTGCTTTGCTAGAGGCAAGTACTTTCTACGAACTTTACATATTGTCACATGAATGAACTGCAAACCCCACCATGTTAAATACTGATCCTTAGGATAGCAAGTTAGATCTCTACATGTTGTACTTTCAGTTACTACCATGCTTAGAACAGTCTTGATGTATCTCTCACATGATTAGAATATGGGTTATGGGGAAACTGTTAGTAGCGTACGTGATCATGCCCCCTTACTCGTACGTACGTACCGAGCAAGGTTGACATTCTTTGTATACCTTGTCGTAGGCACACCAGCTGTATTTGTACGTATGTACATCTATCGCTTGTTTTACTTGTACGGAAGTACATTTTATATACTTGTACCACAGTACATTTTATACCTATTGACGATCACGTACCTGCTACAGTTTTAAACATTACATATACATCTGTCTCCATGACATATGTGTCCTTGCCATGATAGACTATGTGATGCCATGTTTCCAGTTATTCCTCTCATGTTCATTTTTATGTTTCATATGCTAGTTTGTTAGATTCAGTACTTGCTCCCGTCCTGACAGGATAACGTTATAGGTGTCCTTACTGAGGAGGAGTTACTCTGCGACACATATTATGGAGTTACTACCGAGGACCCGGCTCTGCTTTACGAGGATGTTCCTGCGGGGAACCTCGCCTAGTTATCATTCGTATTTTTAGACTTTTGAGAGTAATCATGTATTAGACTATATATTTTGTAACTGGACATGTATCCAATTTTACATTTCAGTTCACTTGTACTTGGACATTTTACTATATACGACGACTTTTGTATTTGGAGCATTTATGACTTTATTTCACTTATAGAACTGTTAGCACATTTAGTCTTATCATGTTGTCTTTAGAACAGCTTACTACGTTTTATCTCAACGTAGGCTGGGTATGACTCGGCCTGGCCCAACACTTTGGGTAGCGGGTCGTGACAGTTCCTGGGAACATACCCTGTTTTCCTGAGGTTAACCCAATGTCAGTGCAGTGTTTTGAAGGTATGAATTCCTGAGAATCATTTTCCCTAACACATTACATAAATCCCATTTTCTGAGATTAGCTATCACACTTTACTGCCTTCCTATTTACACCCTATCTAAACAAACACACAACTGTCATCTAAATCTGAGTTTCCCATTGCCTTAACCCGTTGACACTCTTCTTTTTCCTGAGTTTACACCTTGCCATTTCCCTGAGATTAAACCCATTTTCCTGAGATTATGTACATTCCTCATATTTCCTAATTCACACTGAGACACTTGACTGTCAATGCACACACTCTTGTAGTATCACACACCCTCACACTCTCACTCACTCTCTCTCAATATATGTTGTATATATATATATATATATATATATATATATATATATATATATATAGAGAGAGAGAGAGAGAGAGAGAGAGAGAGTATTATGTATATATATAGTGTATCATATATATATGTAAGTTGAATATATATAGGTATTATATACATAGTTGGGTTATATGTGGGTATTATGTATATTGGCTATATATGGTTATATAGATGTGATGGGTATATATATATATATATATATATATATATAGATTATGGTATTATATATATATATAGTTGACTATATATTGATATGGTGTACATATATTGGTATATATATATTGGCTATATATTAGTTACATATATATGGATATATTATATATGTATTATATATAATGGGTTATATTGTTGGATATATATAAATTAGATATGTATATATATATGATATAGACTTGATGTCTTAGCCTATGGCCTATGTATATATATATAGATTGAATATATGTCTTAGTGCCCTAGGATTACTAGCCTATGGTTAGTAGCAAGTTAGAATTGACCATTAGGTCTAGTAGACCTAGTTTGACTAGATTGTTGACCATGGTTGACCAAAGTCAACTATAGGTCAACCATGACCTAATTGACCTAGAAAGGGGCTTAGATGGACTTAAAGGGGGCTAGTTTGACTAAGTTGACTAAACCATAGACTACTGACTAATTGGTTTAGGTTTTGACCATATAGGTTATGTGGATAGTCCTAAGTAGATTAAGATATGTATGGGGTTAAGTGGGATGCTTAGGAGTTGTTTCCTGATTTGAGTTAGAGTATGGGCTTAGCTTAACTATAGATTCAAGATTGGTATTTATATATATTATGTGTGATATACTTGTATAGAAATTGGTTATGCCTTAGCTTTGTGGTATAGAATCTTAGGTATCCTAAGACATGATAGCCTATGATTGGTTTGAGTTAGCCTTATAGAGTTGACCCTTGACCTAATTACCTTATTGACTAGTCTATGATTGACCAAAATCTGAGTTAGTCTAGACTTTGACCTAGTTTGACCATATTGACTAGTCTGACCATTATTGACTAAACCCTAGATAACTTGACTAGTTTGGCTAGAATGTTTGACCAAGAGTTGACTTTAACCTAGATTAGACTTGTTTAACCTTGTTTGATCTTGTATGACTTAGTTTAACTTCTTGTGACCTAATATGACTTAATTTGACTTAGTTTGACTGTAGAGTTGACCAAGTTTGACTTTGACCTAGATTGGCCTAGAAATTATGTAGATTGCATCATAAACATCATTTACCTTGTTTTAAACATATTATAACCTGTATTCCTCTGTTTAGGACATTGTGACTCAGTTGCAGACATCTGATATTACACTACTCTTTTCAGAGTAGCAGGCGAGTACATTCTCTGATAGTTCTTCCATTTACTTGTCGTTTACTATATTTCAGTTGTAGCTAGTTCTATCTGATTCTCTGTTTCAAACACGATTTGATATTGCTGGATCCATTTCATGCGACACTCACTTATTTAAGTCTGGCCTCTATTTCTAGAACCACCTACTGGAACCACCTACTGGAACCACCCTGGAATCATTTACTGGAACCATTCGTCTACTGGTTGGACTTATACCTATTTTTGTGTCAGATTATGGATTCACTTGTACTTGCTGGGCGGGGAAATATTGGAATAGGCATGTGAACATACCTAAATACTGGAACCACTCCCTTAGAATTATACTGGAACGATAGCCATCCCACACTTGGCCGAGTGTGCGGTATGCCGTATTACCTACAGCTATTCACATGTCGATCCCGATATTTTAAAACACACTGTTAGAGTATAGGCTGGACTCACCCTGGAACCTTTGATCACCAACTGGACTCACCTTATACCGGACTCATCTTGTACTGGAACCACCTGGTATCAGATTCATGTTGTCTGGATTTACTTGGGTTTTGCACTTGTTTACATTTACTATCTGGACTTATTATGTTACCTTAGTTCAGCTAGATTTATTTTACAGTCTTCATTGCCATCATTCTTCTCTTGTTTTAGTTACTTTATTTTCCTTGTATCTTACTGCTTCTCTATACCACAACCTAGATATAAACTGCCATATTTATCAATAAAACTGTTTATAACTGCTTTATAGTTCTCTGTCATTTACTTGGGATTTTTTGATGAGTTGTACTCGTTCCTGTCCTGACTGGACCTGTTGAAAATTTTACAGATGATTGCCCTGAGGACACATGCCCTACGTATTATGGACCAGGAGACGGCTTAGCTACCTATGGCCCCGACACTCAGGAGTGATCGAGAGTTTAGCTAGTTGTCTTGTTTTAGCTTTCATGTTTTAGAACTGGAGTTGTATATAAGTTGAGTTTTGTAGTTGAGATGGTCTGAGATTATATTATTTAGTTGTTGGTTTTATTTATGTTATTTAGTCTTAGTTATAATCTTCTGTGTTATCATATCGTGCTTAAACTGTGATTGAGATTACATTATATCTATACTTATCCTCCGTTTGGAGTTGAGATTTTGACAAGTACATTATATAATTGCGTGAGTTGTTGGTTAGATAGTGACCTAGAACAGCGTTCTATCGCCGACACTGCGGCATAGGCTGGGCGTTGTTACGTACTCGTACCCTCACAGTGGATGCGGGTCGTGACACGTTTTTAGTGGTGGCCCATGCAGGTCGAGTTTATGTAGTGGTATTTGAACTAGAGTATCACTACAGCCTGCGATAGGAACTAAGGAATAGGCTTTAGCAGAGAGGTTACTCAATCACAGTTAGGACTAATTGAGAGATTCCTGGACGACCCTTGAGAATCTCATTATGAACTTCGATTTGAAAATTATTTTCCTCTTGTTTTGATTCACCCTCACTCCTTGATGTTTAAAGGATCTTAGACTATTAACTTCCTTCATTATTATCCTTACTTATATTTTGTCTATCTTATGTTGCTAATTTAGCACCAGTTTTGCAAGCTGATCTTTTCGAGCTTGATCATGACATATTTTATTGGGGGCCGGCACCCACTAACATATTGTCTAATCAGAACCGGTGCATGATGGTCTGATCAACCTATTGCACTTTGGTTCGCTTCTCATATATTATTCTACATGGAGGGAGACATAGTTAAATTTGCCCTAGAGTCTCATCCACGGTAGCTTTGGCAATTCTCTTTTGGATTATTTCCATCGCCCATGAACCACGTATTGTACTTAATAGCATCGTCCTTGAACTCTTTATTGTTTTGCCTTTCACATATTTCAGAAGAAAAGGCACTATACTTGATAGATCAACCCAAGGTATCACGTTTAGTTTTCCTATCCAAAGGAGGAAATTGACTTATTTCTATATCCTTGCATCATCCTTAAAATTCTAATTCTTTGATCGTGACCAGTCGACAGGGTCCTCCTCCTTATCATCCAGTGTTTGGAGTCTTATTCAATTGAATTAATTCAATTGTGACATGGATATCAAATCTTGGATACTCGTGCTCAGACTTCAATGGCCTCGTTCTCTATCTTGCCCAAACTTCGATTTATCCTGAAATTGATCAACTTAGATCGTGCCGGGACTAAATCTTCTTTTATATATATTGTATTATTGGATTTCAATGCTATTGACACTCGTGCCTTAAACTTTCGATTTTGATCATCTTTGGAATGGTAACCCTTCATAATTAATTCCTAGTTGTCATTACCAGTTTCATATAGGATGGTAGACTGTCCTACACCTTAATGATTTGTTGCTTCTTTATTTTTCCAGCAGAACACCCTATATTGTGTCACGCCCCGACTCGCCGAATCGGTCGCCATCGCCTTGACTCGATATAAATCGATCCCCACGGGCCGGGACGTGATGCCGTACAAGTCTTTGATAGACTTGCACAAGGCAGGGATGTGCGCTTGGAAATTCCTTTTTGACTCGACGAGTTGAAATTAAACAGTGCAGAAAGTTGAAAACATAGCATAGGAAGAAACTTAGCTTTTCATTCATAAACTTGCAAAATATGTGCAAGGTCATATTTACATTACATCTGCCGTTGCGGCTACATCTTTGAAATACAAAAGAAAGCTATCGACAAGCTACGCCTTGAAATAATCCTCGGCGTTCCATACATTCATGCCCCTTTATACATTTGAACAAAAGCCTTCGGTCTGAATTGGGCATCAAAATACTTCAAAATAGGAGAGCTTCGTGCCGCCTCCCGTTCTTCAGCTCCAGCTTAGTCTCGAGCTCCCGCAGCACGCTCGTTACCTGGGGAGTTGGGGGTTAGCACACTTGCTAGTGGATGGGACGAACCCACTCGTCTAAACCGACACTGCTTATTAAGGATTCAGGCATACGAAGTGATCTTTCTATTTAGAACTATATGAGTTGCAGTTCATATCGAAGGCGCATTTTAAACGATAACAACATAACCCATTTAAAGGCATTCTTACCACGGCCGTGCTCCTTTCCTGCACAAAACATACATGATACTTACCACCTGTACAAGACAATAGGTGAGCATGCAATCTATCCTATATGCGGTCATTGGTGATATCGACACCAAGAAGGACGATTACGTAGCCTTGCGACGCGCCCTCCAGTCCAGGTAGCGAGCCTAACTGGAGGTCTCGCAATGCCTCGCGCCGAAGCACGATTTTCATAATTTCCTCCTAGGCCGATTCGGTCCCAGGGCCCCGGGTACCGTCTCGAGGAAAGCTCACCTTGTGCACAAGTCGTCCTTGACCATGCGAATGTATGAACAGTTATATATGTATGAAGTAAATTGCATAGCGTAACCATTATCAAATCACATAATCATTCCTACTCGCGCAAGGGTCCTTTCCCCCGAAACCGTACGTTCTGATTTAGCATCCCGTAGGCACCAAATTCTTCGAGGCATAATGTACCACCACCAAGGTTTTCATAGTTGTGTTTTGCATGGCATGAAATATAGTCTATCTCTTTCTTAGTGTGAACCTATCGATTCAGAGTTTACTTTTCTAGGTTGATATATTATCCCGAGCTCTTGATCTTAGTGGCAAGCATACATCCCGTTAGCATCATCGATTTGAACGTTGAACTTTAAGAATTTAGTTGGCGGGAAGGAGTAGAAAAGAAGGGGCCGAAGAACCACCCACCTAAGGAGATTGCGCCGAGAGTAGGAGAACGCTTCGCGACGGTCAAGCGTCAGTTACACGAACTCCTGCAATGGCACGAGCATCGAATTAGAACCCTTCCTTCAATCCTTCCTTCGAAATTCTCAAGGACGCATTCAGAAATCGACGCGAAAGCACACTATCAAATCCACGCAACAATACGTTCAGAAAGCCAAGAAAACCAATAAAACCAACGGCAGACGAGTTGCGTCGCTCCCTTTACAGTTCCTTCGCCAAGACGCCGCCTACCGCATCTAGGACTTATTCCAACAGTAGTCGATCCATTAGTTGGAACGGTACTCATATCACTCGTCCAAATCGATTTTATTGATGCCATGGTTTTTTTGTATCCAAACTCGTCGCCGAGTCAGACTAGCCATCTATGTTCCCGACCATGTCTGACTTGGCACGAGCCTATTACATAGTGCTTCGCCCCAACGGGAGCGGGGCACTACATAATATACCACTAAGAAAAAGTTTCGTCCCGAAACTTAAGAACAAGGGTCTGACCTTCGTCGACAAAAAGTGAAGGGTACTTCTCCCTCATCTCCGCCTCTAGCTCCCACGTTGACTCTTCGACGGAATGGTTGCGCCAGAGTACGCGTACCAAGGACATCGATCGGCTCCGCAGGATCTTTTCTTTACGGTCCAAAATTTGTACGGGCTCCTCCGAGTATGATAGATCGGCGCGTAGCTCCAACTGATCGAAACTAACCACATGACTTGGGTCATGCACGTACTTCCGAAGTTGGGAGACATGGAAGACGTCGTGCACTTCGGCCAGGGCAGGAGGTAGCGCGATCCGGTAAGCAACGGTCGCCACTCTTTCGAGGATCTCGAAGGGCCCTACGAATCTCGGACTCAGCTTGCCTTTTACCCCGAATCGCATGACGCCCCGCATCGGCGTCACCTTCAGAAACACATGGTCCCCAACCAAGAACTCTAACGGTCGTCGACGAGTATCTGCATAACTCTTTTGTCGACTCTGAGCAATGCGGAGCCTATCTCGAATCAGGCGGACCTTCTCGACGGCTTGTTCGACTAGTTCTGGCCCGAGCACCTGTCGCTCCCCGACTTCGTCCCAGCAAATCGGAGATCGGCACTTCCTCCCGTAAAGCGCCTCGTAGGGAGCCATCTGGATGCTCGATTGGTAACTGTTGTTGTATGCGAACTCCGCGAGCGGCAAGTGCGTGTCCCAGCTAGTCTTCAAATCTATCGCACACAGACGTAGCATATCCTCCAGGATTTGATTCACTCTTTCTGTCTGGCCATCGGTTTGTGGGTGGTACGCGGAGCTAAGGTTCAACTTAGTGCCCAGCGCCGCCTGTAGACTCGTCCAAAAACGTGATAAGAATCGCCCGTCTCTGTCCGAAATGATTGTGGCCGGTACCCCGTGCAGTCTGACGATCTCGTCGAGATAAATCTGAGCTAACCGATCGACGCTCCATGATGCTTTAATAGCGAGAAAATGAGCGGATTTGGTCAAACGATCGACAATGACCCAAATCGCATCATTTCCCCGTGACGTCTTCGGAAGGCCCATGATGAAATCCATAGAGATGTCGTTCCACTTCCATACTGGAATATCGAGGTTCTGTAGCTCCCCGCCTGGTCTTTGATGCTCGGCCTTCATCCGTTGACAGGCCATACACTGTGACACGAACGTCGCCACGTCTTTCTTCATGCCGTGCCACCAAAAGATCGTGCGCAGGTCCTTATACATTTTGGTACTCCCGGGGTGCAACGAGTACTTCGCATAATGGGCCTCCGTCAGAATCTTCCTTCTAAGTTCAGCATGGTCCGGCACGCATATCCTCCCCTTCATCCGCGCCATTCCGCCTTCGTCCACCACAAAGTCGGTCGCCTTTCCCGTCGAAATCAGCTCGCGCATCTTCTTCAGGAATGGATCGTCCTCCTGTGCGGTCTTTATTTTGTTGTGCAGGCTCGACTCAAGGTGCAATTGGGCCAATCGTGCTCCGCGGTAACGAATTCGTAGTTCGATACCCATCTCTGCCAAGTCTCGCTGTATGCTACGGTTGATAGACAAGCACCCTGCAAACATTCTACTCAGCGCGTCTGCCACAACGTTCCCCTTACCTGGCGTGTACTCGATAGTCAGATCGTAGTCTTTGATGAGTTCGAGCCAACGCCGTTGCCGTAAGTTCAGGTCCCGTTGAGTGAAGATGTATTTGAGGCTTTTGTGGTCCGTATAGATGCGACAAGCTACACCATAAAGATAGTGCCGCCATAGCTTCAATGCGAATACAATAGCCGCTAACTCAAGATCATGCGTAGGATAATTTTTCTCGTGTTGCTTCAATTGTCTCGAAGCAAACGAAATCACCTTATCCCTTTGCATAAGAACGCATCCCAAACCCGTCTGCGATGCATCGCTAAATATCTGAAACCCTTCTGGCCCGTCCGGAAGTACAAGGATCGGCGCTGAGACGAGCCGTTTCTTCAACTCTTGGAAGCTCGATTCGCAGGCGTCGTTCCACTCGAATGCGACTCCTTTCTGGGTGAGGCGAGTTAGAGGCGACGCAATTTTAGCAAAATCCTTCACAAATCTACGATAGTAGCCCGCCAAGCCGAGGAAACTTCGGATGTCGCCTGCTGAGGTAGGCCGCTTCCATTCGACTATTGCTTCAATCTTCTTTGGGTCTACCGTGACGCCTTCAGCGGAGACAACGTGCCCAAGGAACGTCACGCTGTTCATCCAGAACTCGCACTTGCTTAGCTTGGCGTAGAGTTGATTTTCACGCAGAGTCTGTAGCACCGTCTTCAAGTGTTCCACGTGCTCGTCCTTGCTCTTTGAATATATGAGAATGTCGTCGATGAACACAACGACAAATTTGTCTATGAACGGTCGGAACACCCGGTTCATTAGATCCATGAACGCGGCAGGAGCGTTGGTCAAGCCGAAAGGCATGACCAGAAATTCGTAGTGACCGTATCGGGTTCGGAAGGCGGACTTCGACACGTCTTCGGACTTGATCTTCAATTGGTGGTAGCCTGAGCGAAGATCAATCTTGGAAAACACCGTCGCCCCTTGTAGCTGGTCAAACAGATCATCTATTCTCGGTAACGGGTACTTGTTTCGTACCGTGGCTTTGTTGAGTTCCCGATAATCGATGCACAGCCGCATCGATCCATCTTTCTTCCTCACAAACAACACTGGGGCACCCCACGGGGAGACACTAGGGCGAATGTATCCGCGATCCAGTAACTCTTGTAGTTGTGCCTTCAGTTCCTTCAGCTCTGCCGGCGCCATTCGATAGGGTGCTTTGGATATCGGTCGGGTGTCCGGGAAGGTGTCGATGCTGAATTCTATCTCTCGGTCCGGCGGCATCCCTGGCAACTCGTCTGGGAACACATCAGGAAATTCTGCCACGACTTCAGTCTGGGCCGTGCTTGCAATCTCCGTTCTTGTGTCTCGAACTGATGCTAGGTATCCGCTGCACCCAGAATGCAATATACGCCTTGCCGAAATCGCCGATATCACCATTGCCGACTTTGATGCTGCTCCGCACGAATAGGAGAACTCGGTTTCGCCCGGAAGGCGGAACACAACTCTCTTCTCCGCGCACTCAATCGTTGCGTGGCATGCACCCAACCAATCCATGCCGAGGATTATATCGTACTCCTTGACGTCGAGGACGATAACTTCCAAGGATAGATTCCTCCCTCCGATGCATATGTAACCGTCCCTACAAATATGAGTGGCAGGCATGTCTACTCCCGATGGAGTGCTAACGCTAAGATTCATATCTAAAAGTTGCATAGGTAATTCATTTTCTTTTACAAAGTCGGCTGATATGAAACTATGCATTGCACCCGAATCGAACAATACTCTAGCAGGCAAATTTTTATAGAGTAGTATACCTGTCACAACAGTGTCGGACGCATAGGCTTCGTCCCGCGTTAGTGCGTAGACTCGGCCTTGTGCCCCTTGGCGATTTTGTGGGTTCACGGGCACCGCGTTTGCGCCATGGGCGGGAGGCGCCCTGTTCTGGCTCTGGACGTCCCTTGGTGGATGTTGGTTCGCCCTCCCCATTCGACAATCTACCGCCTTGTGACCTAGCTGGCCACACTTGAAGCATCCCCCTCGGCAGTCGACCGCCAGATGTCCCATCTTGCCGCAGCGATGGCATCGTACGCCTGGGTGAGGCCCCCGATACTCGATCGTGTTCTGGCGCTTTGGCGCACCAGATCCTCCCGCGTCGTTAGGACGCTTGTTGAAGTTGTTGCGGATGCTTGATCCGCCCTTCTGCGACGTTCGACCGAAGACCCGCTCCATATCAAGAGCGGCGTTATATGATTCCCTGTACGTCTGGCATCTCTGGTTCATGACATCCCGACGCAAATCTTCATTCAGGCCTTGCTGGAAGCGCTCGTACCACGCCTCTGCGTTCGGCAGAAAAGCCCCGGCAAACTTCGCTAGCTTTGCGAACTTCGCGTCGTAGTCTTCAACGGACAAGTTTCCTTGCTTCAAGGACATGAACTCCTCTTCCTTCTGTCGACGAAGGGCACGAGGGATGTATTGTTCGAGGAAGGCCCGTTTGAATGTCTCCCACGAGATCTTGGCACTGGGGTTGGACCCTTGGAGTTCCTGTTTCTTCGCCTCCCACCAGTCGTAGGCCCTCAAGTTGAGCTGCAACGCTGCGCACCCGACTTTCTTGGACCCCTTGATGTTGAGGAGAGTGAACAGACTCTCAATCTTCACTAGCCACCCCATGACTTCGTCAGGCTCTGCTCGACCGTTGAAGTCCGGCGGGTTCATTTTCTTAAACTTGGTCATCTTAAGCAGGGAGGAGGAAGACACATGTTTTGTCTTTTCGGCTTGCACTTCTTCCTCGGACATGACGGTCGTCGAGTTCTGTTGTGTCGCTATGGTACTCACGATCCTGGTCAGGGCGTCCATTTGCTTTTGTTGGGCGCTGACTTGGGCCTGGATCTGTTCCTGCAGCTGTCGTTGCTGCATCTCTGACTGACGTTGTTGGAGTTCCATGAGGCGTAGTAGTCGCTCCATGGCCGATTCGCTAGGCGTCGCACCTTCGGTGCTATCGGTGCTAATCAATGTGGGGACACCCAGTCTTTCCGTCATTCCTACAAAATTGACCAAACCCGTTAGTATTCTCAAAATATCTACGGGCTTATGTGTATGGAACGATTATTTCAGGCCGCATATGTCGAAAAGCATAGTTTTTGAAAAATCACAACGGCATCATCTAAAGAAAACATTTGGAAGGTCCGAGGTGTGAACCGTGCTCTGATACCAACTTGTCACGCCCCGACTCGCCGAATCGGTCGCCATCGCCTTGACTCGATATAAATCGATCCCCACGGGCCGGGACGTGATGCCGTACAAGTCTTTGATAGACTTGCACAAGGCAGGGATGTGCGCTTGGAAATTCTTTTTTGACTCGACGCGTTGAAATTAAACAGTGCAGAAAGTTGAAAACATAGCATAGGAAGAAACTTAGCTTTTCATTCATAAACTTGCAAAATATGTGCAAGGTCATATTTACATTACATCTGCCGTTGCGGCTACATCTTTGAAATACAAAAGAAAGCTATCGACAAGCTACGCCTTGAAATAATCCTCGGCGTTCCATACATTCATGCCCCTTTATACATTTGAACAAAAGCCTTCGGTCTGAATTGGGCATCAAAATACTTCAAAATAGGAGAGCTTCGTGCCGCCTCCCGTTCTTCAGCTCCAGCTTAGTCTCGAGCTCCCGCAGCACGCTCGTTACCTGGGGAGTTGGGGGTTAGCACACTTGCTAGTGGATGGGACGAACCCACTCGTCTAAACCGACACTGCTTATTAAGGATTCAGGCATACGAAGTGATCTTTCTATTTAGAACTATATGATTGCAGTTCATATCGAAGGCGCATTTTAAACGATAACAACATAACCCATTTAAAGGCATTCTTACCACGGCCGTGCTCCTTTCCTGCACAAAACATACATGATACTTACCACCTGCACAAGACAATAGGTGAGCATGCAATCTATCCTATATGCGGTCATTGGTGATATCGACACCAAGAAGGACGATTACGTAGCCTTGCGACGCGCCCTCCAGTCCAGGTAGCGAGCCTAACTGGAGGTCTCGCAATGCCTCGCGCCGAAGCACGATTTTCATAATTTCCTCCTAGGCCGATTCGGTCCCAGGGCCCCGGGTACCGTCTCGAGGAAAGCTCACCTTGTGCACAAGTCGTCCTTGACCATGCGAATATATGAACAGTTATATATGTATGAAGTAAATTGCATAGCGTAACCATTATCAAATCACATAATCATTCCTACTCGCGCAAGGGTCCTTTCCCCCGAAACCGTACGTTCTGATTTAGCATCCCGTAGGCACCAAATTCTCCGAGGCATAATGTACCACCACCAAGGTTTTCATAGTTGTGTTTTGCATGGCATGAAATATAGTCTATCTCTTTCTTAGTGTGAACCTATCGATTCAGAGTTTACTTTTCTAGGTTGATATATTATCCCGAGCTCTTGATCTTAGTGGCAAGCATACATCCCGTTAGCATCATCGATTTGAACGTTGAACTTTAAGAATTTAGTTGGCGGGAAGGAGTAGAAAAGAAGGGGCCGAAGAACCACCCACCTAAGGAGATTGCGCCGAGAGTAGGAGAACGCTTCGCGACGGTCAAGCGTCAGTTACACGAACTCCTGCAATGGCACGAGCATCGAATTAGAACCCTTCCTGCAATCCTTCCTTCGAAATTCTCAAGGACGCATTCAGAAATTGACGCGAAAGCACACTATCAAATCCACGCAACAATACGTTCAGAAAGCCAAGAAAACCAATAAAACCAACGGCAGACGGGTTGCGTCGCTCCCTTTAGAGTTCCTTCGCCAAGATGCCGCCTACCGCATCTAGGACTTATTCCAACAGTAGTCGATCCATTAGTTGGAACGGTACTCATATCACTCGTCCAAATCGATTTTATTGATGCCATGGTTTTTTTGTATCCAAACTCGTCGCCGAGTCAGACTAGCCATCTATGTTCCCGACCATGTCTGACTTGGCACGAGCCTATTACATAGTGCTTCGCCCCAACGGGAGCGGGGCACTACATATTGCTGGCATGTTGATACCATGGGACTGTTTTGATCTAATATGACTAGTCCATCTAGATGAGACCTTCAACTGCTATGGTTGACCATGACTCTATATATCATTCTTCAAATTGTATGAGTTAGAAATTGTTTAGAGACTTTGATTGTGGGTGGTTGACCTAAAAGGAGTACGACCGACATAAATTTCGAGGACGAAATTTTTCTAAGGTGGGTAGGATTGTAACATCCAGTTTTCCAGATGAGGATAATTTTGAAATTTTGTGATTATAATTATTATTTAATGATAATTATTACACATTATAATTTTTGGTGATTTTTAATAATTTTTAAACTATTTAAAAACTGCTTTAAGTCATGACTTGTGATTTTGATGTGCTGTCAGTGAAATCCTAGAGACTGCATGACCTAGAGCCTAACCATATCATTAGCATGATTTAATTATTATTTTTATCCTAGGGGAAATTTGGTCATTTTAACTTATTTGAATTATTTGATGATTTATTGAATTGGCGAATTCTAGTTTGACCTTGACTTGTTGAGACCTAGTGGACTAGCCTAGAACCTAACCCTAGCTATGGTAACCCTAGTCTAACTTGAGTTAACCCATTTTAGTCATTAGAAGTTAGTTTTAGAATGAGAGGATTAAGTTTAGAGTAAACTAGTCATGACTTATGGTTTAATGCAATGACTTACGATTTCATGACTTAATGACTTGTGACTTAAGCCCATAGTCCAAATAACTAAACCCTAACCCTAGAAATCAGCCCATGGCCAGCCACTTAGGGCTTCCCCCTTCCCTATAAGTATTCTCCTAATTAGTTCCTGCCTCTTTTGTATTGAAGGAGCACTTAGAGAAGGAAAGGTTTGTTAATTCTTCTCCATTCCATAAAATCTTCATTTTAAATCCTTTTCTATCCTAGTTTCTTGCATTAGAACCTAATAAGCTCCTATTTTCTGATTTTGGGGTTTAATCCCAGCTTTGGGACAATTTGGGAGCATTTTGCTAGCAAGGAGGAACCCCCCATTTGGAGCTTTTCTTGCTATTTGCATCCATAGGTAAAACATCTCTATTTGTGTTAAATTTCTGTTTTCTTTGCATTTAGGGCTAGATCTAGGAGTCCCCTAGCTGTCCCTGGAGTTTGAGCCAAATTCGTGTCAGTTTTGTGTCCGTATCGGACACGTATCCATTTGATAGGCTAGGTGCTTGATGTAATGCCTCAACCAACCTTTTGCTCTGATTTTTGAAATGTTTTTGAATAGAATCCTAGATCTAGGGTTTGCTTATTGATTTCTGTGTTTTTTTCCTAATTTTAGCTTCGTGTCGTGTCCACACGGGGACACGAACACGCTGACCGCGCGATGTGCACTGTGTCCTGCATCACGGGGTCAATAACTCCCGATACAGGACACGTGGACAAGCCATTTTTGGCGACGGTCTTGGGGCATCATCTGCCACCATCCTCCCAAAAGATGGGAGCGTGTGGTTGCGTGTGCGAGGAGAAATCCTCCTCGCATTGGCCGTACTAGCCGCGCACGTGCGCTGTGCACGCGTGGGATTTGGCCACTGACACGGCCCTATAAATCAGACACGACACGACCCCGACTCAATACAGGACCCTAGACACCTAGCACTACCCTAGGCGGACACGTGGGCAAGAGCACGAGTCGTATCGTGCCCTGTGTCATGTCCTAGGGCAACACACACGCGTGCACGACGCTGTGTGCCTGTGCAGTGTCTGTGTGTGTTCAAACATGATTGGACACGCCGTGTCCTGTCGTGGGGACACCACAAGACTCGTGTGGTACTATGACACCTACACCATGGTTTACCAACCCTTTATTGGTCACATTAGCATGATTTGATAGTTCGAAATTCAAATTTCCTAAATGTCTGATACTCAAGTTCTGATTTTTATATCCTGAGTTAAGATCCATTTAAAATTGATTCTAATTGATGTTTATTTGTCATATTTTGATTCACACATGTGTATTAGTTCCTACTAAGTGGTTTTTGCAAGTTAGATTAGGTTTTTTATTGAGGAATGAGATTCTGATCATGGTAATGGACAGAACAGTCGACTGATACACAGTCCCTTTCCTGAAATTGAAATCCTAATTCTAATTCCCTGTTTAAACTGATTTGATGCTTAATTTACTATGTTTTAATTCATATGCATTGTGTTAGACTGTTAGGATGATTCATGTTAGTTTAGGATCGCATTGAGGAATGGAATTTCGATATTTGGATAGGGCTGTCAACTGTCCTACTCCTTGAAGTCCCGATTTAAGTTCCCTTCCTAAAACTAAATCTTGATGTTAAATTACTTGTTAAATTCATGTGCATGAGTATTAGTTTACTTCTAATGATGAATGTGAATGGTGTTAGGAGTTTGAGTTCGAATTTGATGAAAGGATTTCGAAATTTGGGTTTGGTTTTATTTTGAACAATTGAACTGTTACATTTAAACTCAAATCCTGAAAAACCTACTTGTTGAATTGCCCTTGCCATGATCTTTTTACTGATTTGCATAGCACCTAAAACCAGGGATTAGTTCCCTGTTACACACTATTTCCTATCACTAACTGTCATTGAGTGGGTTCCTGGGAACATACCCTGTTTTCCTGAGGTTAACCCAATGTCAGTGCACTGTTTTGAAGGTATGAATTCCTGAGAATCATTTTCCCTAACACATTACATAAATCCCATTTTTTGAGATTAGCTATCACACTCTACTGCCTTCCTATTTACACCCTATCTAAACAAACACACAACTGTCATCTAAATCTGAGTTTCCCATTACCTTAACCCATTGACACTCTTCTTTTTTCTGAGTTTACACCTTGCCATTTCCCTGAGATTAAACCCATTTTCCTGAGATTATGTACATTCCTCTGATTTCCTAATTAACACTGAGACACTTGACTGTCAATGCACACACTCTTGTAGTATCACACACCCTCACACTCTCACTCACTCTTGTACACACACACTCTCACCCTCTCATTTCACTCTCTCTCAATATATGTTGTATATATATATATATATATATATATATATATATATATATATATATATATATATATATATATATATATATATATATATATATATATATATATATAGAGTATTATGTATATATATAGTGTATCATATATATATGTAAGTTGAATATATATAGGTATTATATACATAGTTGGGTTATATGTGGGTATTATGTATATTGGCTATATATGGTTATATAGATGTGATGGGTATATATATATATAGATTATGGTATTATATATATATATATATATATATATATATATATATATATATATATATATATATATATATATATATATATATATATATATATATATATATATAGTCAACTATATATATATATATATATATATATATAATATATATATATATATATATATATATATATATATATATATTATATAGTTGACTATATATATATATATATATATATATATATATATATATATATATATATATATATATATATATATATATATATAGTTGACTATATATATATATATATATATATATATATATATATATATATATATATATATATATATATATATATATATATAGTTGACTATATATTGATATGGTGTATATATATTGGTATATATATATTGGCTATATATTAGTTACATATATATGGATATATTATATATGTATTATATATAATGGGTTATATAGTTGGATATATATAAATTAGATATGTATATATATATATATATATATATATATATATATATATATATATATATATATATATATATATATATATATATATATATATATATATATATGATATAGACTTGATGTTTTAGCCTATGGCCTATGTGTATATATATAGATTGAATATATGTCTTAGTGCCCTAGGATTACTAGCCTATGGTTAGTAGCAAGTTAGAATTGACAGTTAGATCTAGTAGACCTAGTTTGACTAGATTGTTGACCATGGTTGACCAAAGTCAAGTATAGGTCAACCATGACCTAATTGACCTAGAAAGGGGCTTAGATGGACTTAAAGGGGGCTAGTTTGACTAAGTTGACTAAACTATAGACTACTGACTAATTGGTTTAGGTTTGACCATATAGGTTATGTGGATAGTCCTAAGTAGATTAAGATATGTATGGGATTAAGTGGGATGCTTAGGAGTTGTTTCCTGATTTGAGTTAGAGTATGGGCTTAGCTTAACTATAGATTCAAGATTGGTATTTATATATATTATGTGTGATATACTTGTATGGAAATTGGTTATGCCTTAGCTTTGTGGTATAGAATCTTAGGTATCCTAAGACATGATAGCCTATGATTGGTTTGAGTTAGCCTTATAGAGTTGACCCTTGACCTAATTACCTTATTGACTAGTCTATGATTTACCAAAATCTGAGTTAGTCCCATATTGACTAGTCTGACCATTATTGACTAAACCCTAGATAACTTGACTAGTTTGGCTAGAATGTTTGACCAAGAGTTGACTTTAACCTAGATTAGACTTGTTTAACCTTGTTTGACCTTGTATGACTTAGTTTAACTTCTTGTGACCTAATATGACTTAATTTGACTTAGTTTGACTGTAGAGTTGACCAAGTTTGACTTTAACCTAGATTGGCCTAGAAATCATGTAGATTGTATCATAAACATCATTTACCTTGTTTTAAACATATTATAACTTGTATTCCTCTGTTTAGGACATTGTGACTCAGTTGCAGACATCTGATATTACACTACTCTTTTCAGAGTAGCAGGCGAGTACATTCTCTGATAGTTCTTTCATTTACTTGTCGTTTACTAAATTTCAGTTGTAGCTAGTTCTATCTGATTCTCTGTTTCAAACACGATTTGATACTGCTGGATCCATTTCATGCGACACTTACTTATTTAAGACTAGCCTCTATTTCTGGAACCACCTACTGGAACCACCCTGGAATTATTTACTGGAACCATTCGTGTACTGGTTGGACTTATACCTATTTTTGTGTCGGATTATGGATTCACTTGTACTTGCTGGGTGGGAAAATATTGGAATAGGCTTGTGAACATACCCAAATACTGGAACCACTTCCTTGGAATTATACTGGAACGATAGCCATCCCACACTTGGTCGAGTGTGCGGTGTGTCGTATTACCTACAGCCGTTCACATGTCGATCCCGATATTTTAAAACACACTGTTAGAGTATAGGCTGGACTCACCCTGGAACCTTTGATCACCAACTGGACTCACCTTATACCGGACTCATCTTTTACTGGAACCCCCTGGTATCAGATTCATGTTGTCTGGATTTACTTGGGTTTTGCACTTGTTTATATTTACTATCTGGACTTATTATGTTACCTTAGTTCAGCTAGATTTATTTTACAGTCTTCATTGCCATCATTCTTCTCTTGTTTTAGTTGTTTTACTTTCCTTGTATCTTACTGCTTCTCTATACCACAACCTAAATATAAACTGCCATATTCATCAATAAAACTGTTTATAACTGCTTTATAGTTCTCTGTCATTTACTTGGGATTTCTTGATGAGTTGTACTCGTTCCTGTCCTAACTGGACCTGTTGAAAATTTTACAGATGATTGCCCTAAGAACACATGTCCTACGTATTATGGACCAGGAGACGGCTTAGCTACCTATGGCCCCGACACTCGGGAATGATCGGGAGTTTAGCTAGTTGTCTTGTTTTAGCTTTCATATTTTAGAACTGGAGTTGTATATAAGTTGAGTTTTGTAGTTGAGATTGTCTGAGATTATATTATTTAGTTGTTGGTTTTATTTATGTTATTTAGTCTTAGTTATAATCTTCTGTGTTATCATATCGTGCTTAGACTGTGATTGAGATTACATTATATCTATACTTGTCCTCCGTTCGGAGTTGAGATTTTGACAAGTACATTATATAATTACGTGAGTTATTGGTTAGATAGTGACCTAGAACAGCGTTCTACCGCCGACACTGCGTCGTAGGCTGGCGTTGTTACGCACTCGTACCCTCACAGTGGGTGCGGGTCGTGACATAGAGCAAGCCTAGTAAAATATTTTTGTCTAAAAAATACTAGTATATTTATTTAAGAATAACATTAATACTACATATAAAAATAATAGCTAAAATATTTTCAGTAATACTTGTATTAATAAATACGGTATAATAACTAATATACAACTGTTGAAAAGTACACATACTTACATATAAACAGTTTTCAAAAATACATCTCAATAAAATATATCTAAATATTTAAATTATAGATATTCACTATAAAATACTAAATGTAATAATAATAATAATACTAATAATGAAATAAGAATAACAATGAAACAATAATAATAATATTAATAATAATAATAACAATAATAATAAAATAATAATAATAATAACAATAATAATAATATTACTAATAATAAAATAAAATAATAATAACAATACTAATCAGCAAAAAAATCCTTCTCTGTTACTTAAAAAAACGGAAAAGAGAGAGGATGAGAACTGAGAAGCCGAGAGAGGGAGAGAAAGTGAGGAGCGGAGCGAAGAGGAAAGGGAAGGGGGTGGATCGGAGTGGTCGTCGGTGGGCGGAGGCTGGGCGCTGCTCCGGCGGAGGGGAGTAGCAGAGGTTAGCACAGAAGAGAGGTGTCTCGTACGCACAGGTCTCGGCCACCGGCGGCCATCGGAGCTGACGGGGGCGACGTAGAGGGGCACGTCTCCGGTCGGCTGCGGATCCGGCGACCAGGGTGTCGGATCCGATCGCGGCGGACACTTCGGATCGAGGCGACTACTCCGGTCCTGACCTAGGGCGGAAAAGATGGCGGACGGAGGAAGGGGTACGGCGGAGGGTTTCGGGGTTTCGCGCGGCCGGCTAGGGCACGCCGGCGGCGGTGCGGCTGAGCGAGAAAGGCCTGGCCGGCGGTGGCTACGGCTAGACACGACGGAAGATGCGGCCAGGTTTGGTCGACCAAGGTGGCTCGGCACCGGAGTTTGGGATTCCGGGCTCAGCGCGCGGAGGGTTCGACGGCGACGTTGGGGTCGGGTCCAGCTGGCGGAGAACGCGGCGGAGGCGCCGGCGATCGCGCACAGGGCGCGGAGGTATGGGTTTTTGGAATTTCTATTTTGGTTTCTTTTGGGATGGTGGTGGCGGTGTTCGTTTGTCGGGTGTGTGGTCGTGGGCGCGAGGAAGGGAAGTCGAGGCTGCGATGGGTGTGTCGAGGGGGAGATGCTGGGACTGGCTACAACAACTTGCCGAAAATAGGGCGGTGGTGGTCGGGATCCGCATGCAGGAGGTGGTGGTCTTGGTGATGATGGTGATGGTGTCGATTGAGGGTTTTTGGAAGGAAGTCGTTGGAGTGGCGGAGACGGGGGCGATGAGTGGTGTGCCGAAGTTGGCAGGGGTGCGCCGAGGGGGCAGCCAGAGGCGGTGGTCGGAATAGATCGGGGCTAGAGATAGGGTTAGTAATTCGATTGTGTCGGGTGTGTCCGACACGGAGAGGGAGATAAGTTGTATATGTAACAATGGAATAAGATATGGACACTGACACGGTGCACGCACATTTGTGGTGGAGGGAATTGTGGATAATAGAATACATGGATGAGTACCTGCCTATTTATAGGACGTGGGAATTCCCAATTGGATAAGGACTAGAAATATTTAAAACCCAAGTAGATAATTCATCTATTTATTTAAATAATTTTTTTAAAAAAATTCAAAGAAATTTCAAATCCAATCCAAATTAAATATAGATACATCTACACCCATAAATTCAAATTGTAAATCATCATAATTAATTTAAACAATTATCAACCGTTTTAAAATATTTTTTATGAACACTAAAATTATAATAATATTTAATTTCAAAAATTGCATTATTATTTAAAAATAAACTATTAAATATTTATGAAATATATATGTAAGCACAATTAATGCATACATAATTATGCTTTTCCTAGTATACAATAAAATATAATTTATTATTAATAAATATTAGAAAGAAAGGCTTAAAATAACCAACTTATAAATTTGCTATAATGGCAAAAATAATTATTATATATTTTTTCTTGAAAATAGAAAAAAAAATTTCTAAAAATATGTACGCTCGCACATATTCGCACCCGTCGAGCAATTACGAAAAATAAAATTTTATGCGCGACGTATAATACGACTATGCGACATACAATACAAAAAATTTAAATCTGTACCAAAATAGATAAAAATATAGTAGAAATTTAGGGGTTTTACAGTTATCGATGTAATTTCATACGGGATATCGCATGGGTCATCTTACGGTCTGCAATATTCAATTTGATTTGGCGGTCAAGTCTTCTAGGGTCAGCTGCCCCGAAGCTACGCTCGATAATTGTGGATCATCACCGAAGGACAGTTTTTACTACGAACCATGCTATATCTTATTTCGGAGCCAAATCATGTTCCGATAATTTCTATGCGACTATCCAATTTCGAACAAAACTATTTCTATCGGCACAACTGATGTGCAACCATCCTCCGAGTAGAGTCATGCACTATCGTTGATGATTTCACAATTTACGAAACATCTACTCGTATCGAGTTCGAGTCTATCTTATTGTGGGTCGACACACGAGATGCTATATGCATCGAGCAATCGTCGATGACTTATAGTCTCGTCTTGATTAATCACAAGTTCATGATCAACCAGTTCGTTTCATTCTCGTATTGTTATCTACAAAACTTTGATAGCGCGAGGCGTACTCCATTTTGTATTCCCACATCGTGCTTACATTTTCTTGTGTATCGATCTCGATACGTCGTATCAATTTCGATAGCGTAAGGGTCAACTACACGTTTCAGCGTCAACTTAACTCGCATCGCATACATCCAAGTTCGCAACGAACTTTTCCATATGCATCAACTCGTTTTCCGATTCGCCGCATCCCGCTATACTTTGATCGCGTAACTGAGTTACCGATTATCAAACATCGAACCCTCAAGTCATACGATCTCGCCCACTAAGTTTCGTGTGTTTTCAGTCATACTCAAATGAGTTTCGCCGTAACGTAACCAACTATCTCTCGGATACTATTTATCCGCATCAACCAACATCTTTATCATAGTCGCACATCGTGCGATCCGATTATATTTCATCTCGTCCAACATTTTTATCGAGATCGTAAGTCGTGCGATTCGATTTCCATTCGTGTATTCTAACATTTTTGTTGAGGTCACAAGTCATACGATCCGATTACAATTCACATTGGCTAACATCTTCATCGAGCTCGCAAGTCGTGCGACTCGTTTTCAACGTATCAAGTTCCCTATATTTCTCTGATGATGCTATGCTGTGGTGGCGACGCAGGTGCATCGATATAGAAAAGGGGCTCTATAAGATCGAGACTTGGGAGGATCTTAAGAAGGAGATCAAGTCTCAATTCTACCCGAAGAACGTGGAGCATAGCATCATCAGAGAAATATAGGGATGCTGTGTTTACCTTGTCGGTCTCATCCTCGATGCGGACCGCCTTCAGGTAGCGCTCGACATTCCAGATAAAGTTATCCACCTCCTTCGTGTCCCATACGCCAGGGAAGGATTTGGGTTCTGGATACTTCATCCTCTGCGTCGACTCCCTTCTCGGAGTCGGACCACCAGCAATGGCCCTCTCGAGGACCTCCGCCTTAGTTTGCAGCTCTTTGCGTAGTTCTGCAATCTCCACCTTTCTGGCCTTTCGTTCCTTCTCAAACTCGGCCTGCATCTCGCGGAGATGCTCTCGAAACTCCGTCATAGCCATGGCGACGTAGGTGCATCGATATAAAAAAGGGGCTCTGCAAGATCGAGACTTGGGAGGATCTCAAGAAGGAGATCAAGTCTCAATTCTACCCGAAGAACGTGGAGTATGTCGCGAGACGGAGTTTGCGACAACTCAAACACACCGGGTCCGTCAAAGAGTACGTAGCGGAGTTCACCCGCCTGATGCTTTCCATTTCTACTATGGACGAAGAGGATCGCCTGTTCCACTTCCTGGAGGGTCTACAACCATGGACGGTACAAGAATTACAGAGGCAAGATGTGTCGGATGTGAACACGGCAGTTGTGGCAGCCGAGAAGCTGATGGAGTATCGACGGAATGATGCCCCGAAGCCCAAGGAAAAAACTACCACCAAGTTCAATGGTGGAGGAGTGAAGAAGAATAATGGAAAGGGAGGCCCGCCGTCGAAGGACAAGCCGCACAAGAAGCCTTCGACGGAGCGAAAGATTGAATGCTACATGTGGAGGAAATTACTTCGCACGAGACTGCCCGAACAAAAAAAAGAAGGTGAACGCGGTCCAAGGCGAGGAGGCCGAGGACGAGGATCCTAAGAAGGGGGATCACATGGGTGTCCTGTGCCTGTTGAATGCTTTGAAGAGCAAGACGGTGGTGTCCAAGACCCCGAATCGAGAGCTGATGTACATGGACATGAAGATCAACGGCCACAATACCAGGGCGATGGTTGACACAGGGGCAACCCACAACTTTATCTCGGACACGGAGGTCCGACGCTTGGGTTTGGTGCTAGAAAAAGACTTAAGCACGATAAAGGCAGTCAACTCTGAGGCGCGCCCCGTACAGGGGGTGGCTAAAGGAGTGAAGATCCAAGTGGAAGACTAGACGGGTGTCACCAGTCTCACGACAGCACCATTGGATGACTTCAACATGATCCTCGGGATAGACTTCCTGACTTCGGCAAAGGCGGTCCCAATGCCGTATCTGGGAGTCGTTGGGATCATGGAGGAGAGCTCTCCGTGCATGGTGACAGCTGCACGAGGCGAGCTTGCGAAGGGGAAGGCTCTCTCCGTATTACAACTCAAGAAGGGGATGCGACACGGAGAGATGACCTACCTTGTATTGCTCAAGACGGAGGAGGCGCCCGTGCATGAGGATCTTCCGTCTGAGATCGATGACGTCCTTGTGGAGTTCGGGGACGTCATGCCGAAAGAGTTGCCAAAGAGGCTACCTCCGCGGAGGGAGGTAGACCACGCCATCGAGTTGGAGCCGGGCACAAAGTTGCCCGCCATGGCTCCATTTCGTATGGTCCTGCCCAAGCTAGACGAGTTAAAGAAGCAACTCAAGGAGCTGCTGGACACGGGATTCATCAGACCGTCGAAGGCCCCATATGGTGCACTGGTGTTGTTCCAGAAGAAAAAGGACGAAAGCCTTCGTTTGTGCATTGACTATCGTGCACTAAACAAGGTAACCGTCAAGAACAAATATCCCATTCCGTTGGTAGCGGACCTGTTCGACCAATTGGGAGGCACGAGATACTTCTCCAACTTGATCTGCGCTCGGGGTATTATCAAGTTCGGATTGAGGAGGGCGACGAGACTAAGACGGTGTGCGTCACGAGGTATGGCGCCTATGAGTTTATGGTTATGCCTTTTGGTCTAACAAATGCTCCTGTAACTTTTTGTACTTTGATGAACAAGCTCTTCCACCTCTACCTGGATCGGTTCGTCGTAGTCTACCTCGACGACATCGTCGTGTACTCAAACACGATGGAGGAGCCTATCGAGTATTTGAAGACCGTCTTCCAGGTGCTGAGGGAGAACAAACTCTTCGTCAAGAGGAAGAAGTGCTCATTCGCACAAGAAGAGCTTTCGTTCTTGGGGCACTGGATCGGGCATGGCAAGATATGGATGGACGTTGCAAAGGTCCAGTCCATAGGAGAGTGGGAGGCTCCCACCAGGCCGACAGAGCTGCGATCATTCCTTGGCTTGGCAAATTACTACCGGCGGTTCATCCGAGGATATTTCGCCATCGCAGTGCCTCTGACCGATCTACTGCAGAAGGATCGGGCGTGGAGCTGGACGCCCCGATGCGAGGAGGCATTCGAGGCACTGAAGCGGGCTGTGATGGAGGAGCCGGTCTTATCTCTACCAAACTACTCCAAGGCATTCGAAGTGCACACGGACGCGTCCGACTTTGCCATCGGTGGGATGTTGGTGCAGGAAGGGCACCCCATCGCGTTCGAGAGCCGCAAGTTGAATGATACTGAGCGGCGCTACACGGTGCAAGAGAAGGAGATGACTGCAGTCGTGCATAGCTTGAGGACATGGCGGCACTACCTTCTCGGCACCAAGTTCTTAGTCATGACGGACAATGTTGCCACAAGCTACTTCCAGTCCCAGAAGAAGCTATCTCCGAAGCAGGCGAGATGGCAAGATTTTCTAGCCGAGTTCGACATGGTGTTGTAGTACAAACCCGGCATGGAAAATCAGGTGACCGATGCGCTTAACAGGAAGGCCGAGCTCGCATCAGTGTGCTTGCTCAAGGGGACATTCTGGACCGTGTTCGAGTGGGTATCATGGAGGACCCATTAACACTAGCCCTAGCAAAACTTGCCAAGGAGGGCAAGACGAGAAGGTTCCGGTTGAAAGACGGACTTCTCAACACCAAGGGCGACAGGGTGGTCGTGCCTAGGTGGAGTGGCTTGCGGAGACAGCTGCTTAAGAAGTGCCATAACACGGAGTAGGCTGGACATCCGGGGCAGAAGTAAACCTTGGCGCTGCTGGAGGCCGCATACTGTAGTGCCCTGCTCCCGTTGGGGCGAAGCACTATGTAATAGGCTCGTGGCAAGTCAGACATGGTCGGAAACATAGATGGCTAGTCTGACTCGGCGATGAGTTTAGTATACAAAGACCATGGCATCAATAAAATTGATTTGGACGAGTGATATGAGTACCATTCCAACTAATGGATCGGCTACTGTTGGAATAAGTCCTAGATACGGTAGGCGGCGTCTTGGCGAATGAACTCTAAAGAGAGCGACACAACCCGTTTGACGTTGGTTTTATTAGTTTTCTTGGCTTTCTGAACGAATTTTTGCGTGGATTTGATAGTGTGCTTTCGCGTCGATTTTTGAATGCGTCTTTGGGAATTTCGAAGGAGGGATTGAAGGAAGGTTTCTAATTCGATGCTCGTGCCATTGCAGGAGTTCGTGTAACTGACGCTTGACCGTCACGAAGCATTCTCCTACTCTCGGTGCAATCTCCTTAGGTGGGTGGTTCTTCAGCCCCTTCTTTTCTACTCCTTCCCGCCAACCAAATTCTTAAAGTTCAACGTTCAAATCGATAGTGCTAACAGGAAGTATGTTTGCCACTAAGATCAAGAGCTCGGGATAATATAGCAACCTAGAGAAGTTAACTCTGAATCTATAAGTTCACTCTAAGTAGAGAAAAGATAAAGTCCTAGGAAAGAGATAGAATTTATTTCATGCTCGACAAAAACACAAAAGAAGAAACATTGGTTGCGGTATATCATACCTCAGAGAATTTGGTGCCTATGGGATGCTAAATCAGAACTTACGGTTTCGGGGAAAAGGACCCTTGCACGAGTAGAAATGATTATGTGGTTTGATAATGGTTACGCTATGCAACTTACTTCATTCATATTAAACTGTTCATAAATTCGCATGGTCGTGGGTGACTTGTGCACAAGGTGAGCTTTCCTCGAGACGATACCCGGGGCCCTGGGACCGAATCGGCCTAGGAGAAAATTATGGAAATCGTGCTTCGGAGCGAGGCATTACGAGACCTCCAGTTAGGCTCGCAACCTAGACTGGAGGACGCGTCGCAATGCTACGTAATCGTCCTTCATGGTGTCGATATCACCAACGACCGCATATAGGATAGATTGCATGCTCACCTATTGTCTTGTGCAGGTGGTAAGTATTATGTATATTTTGTGCAGGAAAGGAGCACGGCCGTGGTAAGAATGGTTAAAATTTGGTTATGTTGTTATCGTTTAAAATGTGCCTTCGATATGAACTGAAATTCATATAGTTCTAAATCGAAAGATCACTTCGTATGCCAGAATTCTTAATAAGCAGTGTCGGTTTAGACGAGTGGGTTCGTCTCATCCACTAGCAAGTGTGCTAACCCCCAACTCCCCAGGTAACGAGCGCGCTGCGGGAGCTCGAGACTAGACTGGAGCTGAAGAACGGGAGGCGACATGAAGCTCTCCTATTTTGAAGTATTTTGAAGCCCAATTCAGACCGAAGGCTTTTGTTCAAATGTATAAAGGGGCATGAATGTATGGAATGCTGAAGATCATTTCACGGCAAGCTGGTCGAGAGTTTTCTTTTGTGTTTCAAGATGTAGCCGCAGCGGCATATGTAATGTAAAAATGACCTTGCACATACTTTGCAAGTTTATGAATGAAAAGCTAAATTTCTTCCTATGCTATGTCTTCAACTCTCTGTACTGTTTAATTTCAACGCGTCGTATCAAAGTAAATCCCAAGTGCACATCCTTACCTTGTGCAAGTCCAATAAAGACTTGCACGACATCATGTCCCGGCTCGTGGGATCGATTTAGCTTGAGTCAAGGCGAGGACGACCGATTCGGCGGGTCGGGGCATGACAAGTTGGTATCAGAGCACGGTTCACACCTCGGACCTTTCAAAATACTTTCTTTTAGATGTCATTGTAATTTTTCAAAAAACTATGCTTTTCTACATATGCGACCTGAAATAATCGTTCCATACATATAAGCCCGTAGATATTTTAAGAATACTAACGGGTTTGCTCAATTTTGTAGAAATGTCGAACAAACTGGGTGTCCCCGCTGTGAACGCTACGTTGATTAGCACGGATAGCACCGAAGACGCGACGCCTAGCGAGTCCGCCATAGAGCGACTACTACGCCTCATGGAACTCCAACAACGCCAGGCGGAGATGCAGCAACACCAGCTGCAAGAACAGATCCAGGCCCAAATCAGCACCCAACAAAAGCATATGGAGGCCCTGACCCGGATCGTGAGCACCATAGCGACCCAACAAAACTCGACGACCGCCATGTCAGAAGAAGAAGAAGTACAACCCGTAGCGAAGAAGCACATGTCTTCCTCCTCCCTGCTCAAGACGACCAAATTCAAGAAGAAGAACCCGCCTGAATTCAACGGCCGAGCAGTGCCTGACGTAGTCATGGGGTGGATAGTAAAGATTGAGGGTCTGTTCAATCTCCTCAGCATCAAGGGATCCAAGAGAGTCGGGTGTGCAGCCCTACAGCTAAACTTGAGGGCCTACGACTTATGGAAGGCGAAGAAACAAGAACTCGAAGAGGCCAACCCCAACGCCAAGATCTTGTGGGAGACGTTCAAACTGGCCTTCCTCGAGCAATACATTCCTCGTGTCGTTCATCGACAGAAGGAAGAGGAATTCATGTCCTTGAAGCAAGAAAACCTGTCCGTTGAAGACTACGATGCAAAGTTCGCGAAGCTTGCGAAGTTTGTCGGGGCCTTTCTGTCGAACAAGGAGGCGTGGTGCGAGCGCTTCCAGCAAGGCCTAAATGATGATTTGCGTTGGGACGTCATAAACGAAAGATGCCAGACTTACAGGGAATCATATAATACCGCCCTTGATAGTGAGCGAATCTTCGATCGAGCTTCGCAGAAGAGCGGGTCAAGCATCCGCAACAACTTCAACAAGCGTCCTCACGACGCGGGAGGATCTGGTGCACTAAAGCGCCAGAACACGTTCGAGTATCGGAGGCCTCACCCAGGCGTACGGTGCCATCACTGCGGCAAGATGGGGCATCTGGCGGTCGATTGCCAAGGGGATACTTCAAGTGTGGCCAGCTAGGTCACAAGGCAGTAGATTGTCGCATAGGGAGGGCGAACCAATATCCATCAAGGAGCGTCCAGAACCAGAACAAGGTGCCTCCCGCCCATGGCGCAAACGCAGTGCCCGTGAACCCACAAAATTGCCAAGAAGAGCAAGGCCGAGTCTATGCACTGACTCGGGATGAAGCGTTCGCGTCCGACACTGTCGTAATAGGTATACTACTCTATAAAAATATGCATGCTAGAGTACTGTTCGATTCGGGTGCTACGCATAGTTTCATATCTGCCGACTTTGTTGAAGAGAATAAACTACCCATGAAACTTTTAGATATGAATCTTAGTGTTAGCATTCCATCGGGAGTAGATATGTCTGCCACTCAAATTTGTAGGGATGGTTACATCGGCATCGGAGGAAAAAATCTATCCTTGGAAGTTATCGTCCTCGACATCAAGGAGTACGATATAATCTTCGGTATGGATTGGTTGGGTGCATGCCACGCAACGATCGAGTGCACGGAGAAGAGAGTTGTGTTCCACCTTCCAGGCGAAACCGAGTTCTCCTATTCATGGGGAGCCGCGTCAAAGACAGCAATGATGATATCGGCGATTTCGGCAAGGCATATGTTGCATTCTGGGTGCAGCAGGTACCTAGCATCAGTTTGAGATACGAGAACGGAGATTACAAGCATGGTCCAGACTGAAGTCATAGCAGAATTTCCTGATGTGTTCCCAGACGAGTTGCCAGGGATGCCGCCGGACCGAGAAATAGAATTCAGCATTGACACCTTTCCGAACACCCGACCGATATCCAAAGTACCCTATCGAATGGCGCCGACAGAGCTGAAGAAACTGAAGGCACAACTACAAGAGTTGCTAGATCGCGAATATATTCGTCCTAGCATCTCCTCGTGGGGTGCTCCAGTGTTGTTTGTAAGAAAGAAGGAAGGGTCGATGCGGTTGTGTATCAACTATCGAGAACTTAACAAAGCTACGGTGCGAAACAAGTACCCGTTGTCGAGGATAGACGATTTGTTTAACCAATTACAAGGGACGACGGTATTTTCCAAGATTGATCTTCGCTCAGGCTACCATCAGTTAAAGATCAAGTCCGAGGACGTGCCGAAGTCTGCCTTCCGAACTCAATATGGTCACTACGAATTCCTATTCATGCCCTTCGGCTTGACAAACGCTCCTGCTGCGTTCATGGACCTAATGAACCGGGTGTTCCGACCGTTCATAGACAAATTTATCGTCGTATACATCGATGACATCCTCATATATTCGAAAAGCAAGGACGAGCACATGGAACACTTGAAGACGATGCTACAGACTCTGTATGAACAATACCTTTATGCCAAGTTAAGCAAATGCGAGTTCTGGATGAGCAGCGTGACGTTCCTTGGGCACGTTATCTCAGCTGAAGGCATCACGGTGGACCTAAAGAAGATTGAAGCGATAGTCGAATGGAAGCGGCCTACCTCAGCAGGCGACATCCGAAGTTTCCTCGGCTTGGCAGGCTACTACCGTAGATTTATGAAAGATTTTGCCAAAATTACGTCGTCTCTGACTCGCCTTACTCAGAAGGGAGTCGCGTTCGAGTGGAACAACGCATGTGAATCTAGCTTTCAAGAATTGAAGAAACAGCTCATCTCAGCGCCGATCCTTGACTTCCGGAAGGGCCAGAAGGGTTTCAAATATTTAGCGATGCATCGCAAACTGGTTTGGGATGCGTACTTATGCAAAGGGATAAGGTGATTTCGTTTGCTTCGAGACAATTGAAGCAACACGAGAAGAATTACCCTATGCATGATCTTGAGTTAGCGGCGATTGTGTTCGCATTGAAGCTATGGCGGCACTATCTCTATGGTGTGGCTTGCAGCATCTATACGGATCACAAAAGCCTCAAATATATCTTTACCCAACGGGACCTGAACTTACGGCAGTGGCGTTGGCTCGAATTCATCAAGGACTATGATCTAACTATCGAGTACACGCTAGGTAAGGGAAACGTCGTGGCAGACGCTCTGAGTAGAATGTTTGCAGGGTGCTTGTCTATCAACCGTAACATATAGCGAGACTTGGCAAAGATGGGTATCGAACTCCGAATCCGTTACCGTGGAGCACGATTAGCCCAATTGTACCTTGAGTCGAGCTTGCACAACAAGATAAAGACCGTACAGGAGGATGACCCATTCCTGAAGAAGATGCGCGAGCTGATTTTGACGGGAAAGGCGACCGACTTTGTGGTGGACGAGGGCGAAATGACGCGGATAAAATAGAGGATATGCGTGTCGGACCATACTGAACTTAGAAAGGAGATTCTGACGGAGCTCCATTATGCGAAGTACTCTTGCACCCCGGGAGTACTAAAATGTATATGGACTTGCGCACGACCTTTTGGTGGCACGGCATGAAGAAAGACGTGGCAACGTTTGTGTCGCAGTGCATGGCCTGTCAAAGGGTGAAGGCCGAGCATCAAAGACCAGGCGGGGAGCTACAGAACCTCCACATTCCAGTATGGAAGTGGAATGACATCTCTATGGATTTTATCATGGGCCTTCCGAAGACGTCAAAGGAGAATGATACGATTTGGGTCATTGTCGATCGTTTGACCAAATCTGCTCATTTTATCGCTATCAAAGCATCATGGAGCGTCGATCAGTTAGCTCAAATTTATATCAATGAGATCGTCAGACTGCACGGGGTACCTGCCACAATTATTTCGGACAGAGATGGACGATTCTTATCATATTTCTGGACGAGTCTACAGGCGGTGCTGGGCACTAAGTTGAACCTTAGCTCCACGTACCATCCGCAAACCGATGGCCAAACAGAAAGAGTGAATCAGATCCTGGAGGATATGTTACGTCTGTGTGCGATAGATTTGAAGACTAGTTGGGACACGCACTTGCCGCTCGCGAAGTTCACATACAACAACAGTTATCAATCGAGCATCTAGATGGCTCCCTACGAGGCACTTTACGGAAGGAAGTTTCGATCTTCGATTTGCTGGGACGAAGTCGGGGAGCGACAGGTGCTCAGGCCAGAACTAGTCGAACAAGCCGTCGAGAAGGTTCGCATGATTCGAGATAGGCTCTGTATTGCTCAGAGTCGACAAAAGAGTTATGCAGATACTCGCCGACGATCGTTAGAGTTCTTGGTTGGGGACCATGTGTTTCTGAAGGTGACGCCGATGCGTGGCATCATGCGATTCGGGGTAAAGGGCAAACTGAGTCTGAGATTCGTAAGGCCCTTCGAGATTCTCGAAAGAGTGGCGACAGTTGCTTACCGAATCGCGCTACCTCCTACCCTGGCTGAAGTGCACGACGTCTTCCATGTCTCCCAACTTCGGAAGTACATGCATGACCCAAGTCATGTGGTTAGTTTCGATCAGTTGGAGCTGCGCGCCGATCTATCATACTCGGAGGAGCTCGTGCAAATCTTGGACCGTAAAGAAAAGATCCTGCGGAGTCGATTGATGTTCTTGGTTCGCGTACTCTGGCGCAACCATTCCATTGAGGAGTCGACGTGGGAACGAGAGGCGGAGATGAAGGAGAAGTACCCTTTACTTTTTGCCGACGAAGGTCAGACCCTTGTTCTTAAAGTTTCGGGACAAAACTTTTTCTTAGTGGTATATTATGTAGTGCCCCGCTTCTGTTGGGGTGAAGCACTATGTAATAGGCTCGTGGCAAGTCAGACATGGTCGAAAACATAGATGGCTAGTCTGACTCGGCGACGAGTTTGGTATACAAAGACCATGGCATCAATAAAATCGATTTGGACGAGTGATATGAGTACCGTTCCAACTAATGGATCGGCTACTGTTAGAATAATTCCTAGATGCGGTAGGCGGCGTCTTGGCGAATGAACTCTAAGGAGAGCGACGTAACCCGTCTGCCGTTGGTTTTATTGGTTTTATTGGTTTTCTTGAGTTTCTGAACGAATTGTTGCGTGGATTTGATAGTGTGCTTTCGCGTCGATTTCTGAATGCGTCTTTGGGAATTTTGAAGGAGGGATTGAAGGAAGGTTTTTAATTCGATGCTTGTGCCATTGCAGGAGTTCGTGTAACTGACACTTGACGGGAAAGTTCTGGACAGAAGTGTTCAAAATCTTCAGGACGGACTTACACTTCTCGAGCAGCTTCTACCCGCAGACGGACGGGCAGACCGAGCGGGTCAACTCGCTACTCGAAGAGTACTTACGGCACTTTATGAGTGCCAACCAGAGGGATTGGGTGCATCACCTCGACGTCGCTCAGTTTTTCTACAATCTTCAACGGAGCGAGTCGTCGTACAGTAGCCCATTCGAGTTGGTGATGGGACGCCAACCGCTTGCGCTGCACACGCTGAGTACGGGGTCCTCGAGTAGAAGCCCCGTGGCCAACTAGTTCACTTCAGATTTTAAGGCAAAGGCGGACATTGCCAAGGCATTTCTGGAGAAGGCCGTGTCACGCCCCGATCCGGGAAATCGCTCGTCCTCGCTAGATTTTACCTGAATTATCGTCCTCGCTGGGGCGTGATGCCGCACGAGCCTGGAGTTGCGCTCGTGCTAGGCAAGATAACGGTTCACATAGTGATTATCTCAAGATCGTAACATAAGCAGCGAAAGAAAACAAAGAATACAATAAGAATCTCTTTTATTCATAATGAACTGAAGGTTACAAGGCTCTGAATAGCCCAACATATATGCCAATTGGCTACAACGCTCATGATCTCTCTAGCTCACAAAGGATTATATTATTCCATATATTGTGCCTCATTATAGCCACTAAGTAGTCTTCGGCCGAACATCTCCATGTCGCAAGTCCGAACGCCTATGCGGTAGCTCCTCTTGAACGCCAAGGACTCCATGCCTCGGCACGTCCAAACCAAGCTCCGCCCCGTGCTGAACATACCTGAACCTGCACATAACTAGTGGGGGATTAGTGCTTTCGTCCTCGCTTCGCACTGATCAAGACCCGCTCGCACCCAAACCAAACACTAAATATATTTAGTGAAACATGCATCTTAATTTGTGATCTTTCTATTTAGCCTTAGGATCAGTTTTATGGCAATCTTCATATATAGCAACTTATCATAAATGTGTCCCATGCCGTGTTCCTGCAGCAGATACAGTTAGCCATAATATGAACATAACATAGTGTTTCGTGCCCATCTCCATTCCTCTTTACCTAGCCTGCCATGGTTAGAACTTACATAAGCAATCATACGATTCGTGTAACCAACCAATCATAATCGTAAACATATGCATAAGGGTGGCAGGCCTTGCGCCTGCACCCAACTCTTATCTCAGCCCACCGACCCTATCTATATGAAGGTCACGGTGTTTCGTACCGTAATAGACTTGGCATCTCTTATGTGTAAGCCTACGATCACTTCGATACGGGTTGCTAGTCCAGTATCTGAAGGATCCCAAACTTATGGATATCATAGCTTATCACAGCACTGGACGGTCATAATTCGTCCGAATGATGTGCACCATAAATATCACACATAATTCTCTCCTAGGTCGGACAGTTCCGGTGCCCCGGCGTTACCGTCTGTCACGCCCCAGAACCAGAATACTGGAGAGCGGGGGCAGACATAGCCAGCTACGTATATTGAAGTGCAACCCACCTCGCTATACGGTCACGGCTGTCTAAATACATGAGGGTTTATCTACAAGCTAGCAGTCTCTTAAGGTCAAGAACAAGCCTATTGTCTCAATCACAAGCAAGTAAATAGATGTTACAAGATGTATGATCATTAAATATACAATAATAAGGCGTCCCAAATATTACATATTCAGCTGATCATGAAGCTAGTCGTTACAAAATGTTAGGACTAGCAAGAGTTTGGTCATACATGATCAACCCTAGGATTTGTTAATCATGTTACAGCCCGTAGGCAGACAGTAAGTAAAAGTACAATCGAGCTAAACAGGTGCTCGTCGGCTAAACGCCTCAAAAAAATATTTTCACAATAGAGCGGGAGAGCCAAAGATAACCCACTCGTTGCCAGGGTTCCGTCTAGTGGCTACCATCTGGCTGGAAGATCGGTAGATCCTCTGGAGCTGCGCCAAAATCTGGCCACACAAAACCAGCTGGGTCAGACCCCAGAAAGAGCAAGTGCCACAAAGGAAGCTTCACTTAAGAACTAAAACCAGCAATCAGCACAGGAATATAAATAATATAATAAAAGACAGGAAATATAAATAACTGGTAAAAAACTGGAAATAAGAAAAAAAACATGCCAGGATGATATACGACGAGATAACCATGGAACTATTCAGATCGCTAGGTTACAACCCGTAAACCAAACAAGGACCGGGGTTGTAACCCTTCGTCTGAACGGAGCTTGGTTTCTCACCATTTATCGAGAAAATAAATACAAGCATGCTGGTCATGTAACAGTCTGGAACAAGATCAGGGCAAGACTAGACTTGATAGACTCCATCCAATCATTTCACGGCCAAGCAAGACCTACGGTTTGATACTTTAACTAACTAGGGTTATCACAGTCCTAGTTACTAACAAGATGCAGTGAGATTATTCCACAGCCACAAGCCCTGCAGACCATCCAGGTTACCCAGGTCAAAAGATTAGGGTTGAATTCAGGTGGGTACATCGTCCAGGAAACGCATGTACCCTTAAGTAGCTTGAAAGGTGCAACACATGACAGTGTGCTGGAAATGTGCCCTACTCGACGGCAGGCTACAGATCCCAGGCGCGCCCAGGTAACGGGATTGCCTGTAGCTGGAAAATCTCTTCATGACTAATGTAATTAATCTAGTTATTAGTCCTTAGTTCATTTCAATAGGTACTCCTGACCGTGGTACTCAGGAGTCCCATCCTAGACATGATGCAAGACAGGACTGGTTTATTTATACAAGCACAATCACCCACGGTGTCCAGGATGTTCATTCTTGTCAAGTCATGTCATGTCGGGTAGCCGTCGCAACAGCTATCAGATATATCATGTCAGGTTATCAGGTCAAGTGTACTAGTCAAGAGTGCGCCACGATGGGCCACTATCAGGTCATGCCAGGTTACTCATGTCAGGAGTGCACCATTACGGGTCACTATCGTGTCAGGTTAGTCATGTCAGGAGTGCACCACTACGGGTCACTATCAGGTCATGCTCAATTATCAATTTCCAAGCATATCAAGTAAATTCGGGAATTATCAAGTTCAGGTCAAAAGGCGTAAGGATATAAAATGGACGTAAAATATCTAATAAAATATCAATATACAGGGCTTAGAAGATCAGGGGTAACCAGGCTACGCATCAGGCTAGCGTACGCTCAGGCTAGCGTACTGTCACGACCCGCACCCTAGAGTAAGGGCACGAGAAGTGGGTACGTCCAGCCTACGCCGCAGTGTCGGCGGTAGAACGCTGTCCTAGGTAAGTCATCTAACAATATCAAGTACCTGTACAGTTTATACTCTCCGAGTGGAGGTGACAAACAGAAATAATCTCAATCACATCTAGGTAGAGAATGAAGAACAGATAGATAGTAACTCAAGGAGAACCATAGCATAGATGAAATAAGACTAAGTGTCTAAGATACATAACATCCAGAATGTCAACTCATAATACAAGACTAAGAGTCTATACATGACTCAACATCTCAAAATACAACTCAGATGTGAGACAAAAGTAAATATAGAAAAGACTGCCTAGGCTAAACTGGTCTAGACTACTGGAACAACATCCTCAGCTGCAGGTGGATCCTGCTGAGGGTCCACAACATAAGTATCATCTAGTCCTGCTCCATAATAGGTAGACACCAGGGCCTCCTCCTCATCCTCTGTAATATTTTCAACAGGTCCAATCAGGACGGGAACGAGCACAATACATCTCACGCAGTGCATAGAATGATAGGAGATATAAAGCATGCAATAGAGTAAAATACAGGAACTGCTGAAGGAAGATACATGTAGCAAAAGAGATAGCTATAAAGGAAATATCTACTGTATATAGAGAACTAGCAGTGTCTAGTGAGTCAGAGTAAAATATAGACATGTGAAATGGCATAGGAGATTCATGACTACAGCTAGAAGTGATTCATGACTACAGCTACTGGGGTAATATCCACATGACTATTTCCACTCCCCCATCCCCAATCAATACACAAGGATCCATTCAGGTTACGTTAAGATTCGTGATAAGCCCATAAATGGGAGATTCATGAGAGGCTCTGTGAGCATGAGAGTACATGAGTCACAAGCGATTCGTGAATCTATGAAAGCATAGAGATACATGATGATTCGTGAAAAGCACAAACATGCCGTATCTGATGCTCCCGAGGGGGATAACATCTCATGAAAAGATCCATATAGTACCAATCCGTGATAACAATCGTGTCAGCATCAAGTAAAGTAATCTAGAGCAAGAATATAAATCCAGGCAAATATGAAACGGTCAGAGAATGTACTCGCCTGATAACTGAATGTCTGAAGAAGATATACTGCCTGAGGAGAGGTGTGTGGCTCCTAGTCAGAGCAACACAGGTCACAATGTATCCACAATGATAAAAATAAAGTATACAATGCATACTACATGATTCTAGGTCAAACTGGTCAAAAGTCAACTCTTGGTCAACTCTAATAGTCAAACTAAGTCACAGGAAGTCATACTAAGTCAAATAAGGTCAAACAAGATCAAACAAGGTCAAACAAGTTTAATCTAGGTTTAAGTCAACTCCTGGTCAACACTCTAATCAAACTAGTCAATACTAGCCAACATGATCAATCTGGATCAAGTCTAGATCAAACTTAGACCAACTAAGTCATTGGTCAAACAAAGACTAGTCAGTTAGGGTAATTAGGTCAAACATGATCTGACTAGTTGAACTAGTCATTTATTAGGTCAATTAGGTCATGGTTTGACCAATAGTTGACTTTAGTCAACCATGGTCAACAATGGTCAACTCTAAGTCAAGGCTAGGTCAACACTAGTCCAAGTTAGGTCAAACAATGTTAAACTAGTTATTTAGGTCATTCCTAGACATTTCTAGGTTAACTAGGTCAAACTTGACCTAATGTTGACTTTGGTCAACCCTTAGTCAACAAGGGTCAACATGTTGGGTTTTTAGGTCATTAGGTCAATGGGGTTGGTCCCAAGACTATGGGCTAGTCACTTAGGCCATAGGCCATTGCTCTTGGCCATAGGCCATTGTCTAGGTTTTCACATAAACCTATAACTAAGGCTATACATATATATATATATATATAGGCCTAACTATATATTAATATGGAAATACCTATATATAATACCCAACCCTACATATATATATATAAATAACACTATGTATATATCTAACACAAAATATATATCATATATATATATATCATATATAGAGAGAGGAAAGAGAGAGAGTGAAATAGAGAGAGAGAGAGTTAGAGATAGTGAGACAGTGAGAGAGAGAGATTGTGAGGAAGAGTGAGAGATCAGACAGGGGGGGAAATTCCAGAACCTGGAACCCACAATCAAACCCCCAAACACACACACACATAACATATATACATAGATATGTATATATATACATAACTATACACACACACATCCAAATCCCCTCAAATTCGACCCACACCCTCAAATATACATATACTACACATATACACATTAAAATACACTAATACAATGCAAAAATCAATAGCAAAATCGATTCAAAAATCGATTTTGCGAAAATCTGGAATTTCCAGAAAACTGGAAATTGGACAGTGAAAACCCAACTTGGGTTAGTTCAAACATCACCTAAACCGAACTAAGGTGACCCAAGCTCGGTTGGTAATGACAGCCCCTAGGTTAGACTAGGTCCCTAGTAGCCTGACACGGTGCCACGACACGACACGGCGTGTCCACAAGGATTTAAAGTCACCCGGGTAAATTAGGTTTAACTGACACAGTGTAAAACCAATAGGGGTCTAGGACACGACACAAAGCGACACAGGCCTCGTGCTCGTGCCCGAAGGTGCGCCTAGGGTTGGGCTTCGTGTCCATGGGCCTGATACGTGTCCACGTGTTGTGTAGAGGGGACACGACACACGTATCAGAAGCCCTAAATTACGTGTTCAGACTGCGTGTCAGCGTTTTCGCGTGTCTCGTGTTCGCGACACGGGACACGTGACACCACGTGGTTGTGTCCAATGTGTTCGCCTATATACAGGCTTCGTGTCCATGTCAGTACCAAGTGTCTACGTGTCGTGTACAGCGGACACGACACGTTCAAAGTCTAGTGTCTGCGTGTGTGTACACTGTGTATAGAACGACCCTTGCGGGGACGATTCCGTGTCCGACACGACACGAGGTCATCCCAAACTTTGGGGATGACCTGTCAGTCATTGCCCCGTGCTCTGTGCCAATTTTGGCGTGTCCACGCGGCTTGTACAGTGCGTGGGGACACTGTGGTAGCAGGACACAATTTCTGTGCATTGCACTGTGTCCCGAGAGCTTGTGTGTCCAATTTTGGACACGACACAAAGTCAAATTGTGCTCAGTGACACAGGGTTAGGGTTAGGGTTAGCTAGGCTAGGTTTTTGTTCAATTAGTTGCAAAAACAGTAAATCCCTTCTCTGTGGCATTTAACCAAACACCTATGCATAAAACATGATACGTGTCCGATACGGACACGAATCAATTCCTAATTTCACCAAACCCTACCCACAGCTAGGTTATGCCTATGAGCATGCATATGTGAAGAAAAAACAGTGTAATAACTAGGTTTGCATATATATACCTTGTGATGTGGTTTTCTTGAAAAAACACAAAAATGAGAAGTGGTGTCCACTAGTCTTGGTGTGTCCTAGCTTGTGAATACTTGCTTGCTAGCCTCCTTAAGCTCCCTCTAGATTGTAGGAACCCAATGCAAGAAGTTTGAAGTGATTTGGATCACTATGGTGAGAGTTGTGGATTTTTCAAGGAAAGGCTATTTTGATGGTTTAAACATGTAAATTTAAATGCAAAGAAATGAACCAATATATATAGAATGATCAACCCAAAGGGGGGGGTGCCTTGGCCGGCCAAGTATGGCCTAGGACTAGGGTGGCATGGTGTGGTTTTACTTCTAGGCTAAGAGAAAGACTTATGCGACAATTAATTGATATTTTGCACAATTTAAGCAAAATATCTATAAAGGTGAATGTAGATATTTTCCCTTCCTTTAACTAAATGAAAATATCATCCTTAGCCATTCTAGGTTAGTAGCTAACCTATGGATTAGGGTAATTAGGTTAGGGATTAGCAAGTCACTAATTAAGAAGTCCATGAATAGTAATTTCTCACTAATCCAACCTTAAACCCAATAATTTCCTAGAAATTACCAAAATACCCCTATGGCTAAAAATCACCAAAATGATATTCTAAGCCTATGGTCAAGTTCACATGGTCATGGCAATGTCTAGGTTTAAGGAAACTAGGGTTTACAATAAGTTATACTAACCAAAATCACAAAGTCATAAGTCATGACTTAGCATGACTTAGAAAATAGTTTAATCTAACTAAAATCACCAGAAAATCATACCATGACTAAAATACCACTAATAAATAATAAAAATAATAAATTTTCAAAAATTCCCAATCTCAGAAAACAGGGTGTTACAAGTCTACCCACCTTAAAATAATTTCGTCCTCGAAATTTAGATGGTCGTACTCCTTCTAGGTCAAACCTCCAATAATCAAGGACGAAGCCACTACCTAGGCAACATACAAGGTCAATCAAGCCAAATAGGGGTAGTAGACCTATACTGGGTCATGTCAAAAAATTGGTTGGCAGTTTTAGGTCATAAGGTGTAGTATGTCATGTCTAGGTCATGTATGTGAAGTCAGTTTTGAGAAAACAACTAGTCTTGTGCTCCAAATTTAAAAGTCACGGTAATGTACCTACGATGATCATAATTTAGAGTGGGAAAAGTCTATGGCCTAAATTGAACCAAAAAATCATGATGAATAGTAGTGTAAAGGACATGTTAGGTGGGACAGTCCTGGTCATAGGTATAGACTAGGAAGATAAGGAAACAATAAATCACAGGGCTAAAAGGGTTACCATTCTATGGTCAGAGATACTATATCAAAAAGGCATAACATATATATATACTAATTTATTTAGAGGAAAATTCTTGACAAAAGAGTTTAGTCAAGAATTATATTAACAACTAAACTACTCCTACTCCTACTCCCACTCCTACTCCTATGTAAGAGATGAAGAAACAACAACAATCGACAAAATCAAAGAACTAACAGGTCAAAACTGATCACTAATAAAGAACAGGTAGGAGCAGATGGAATTGGATTTTAAGATAGATATAATGAAGCAAGGTGGGAATGGAATTTAGAATAACAGAACCTGCAAGCACATCACCAACTGCCTGAGCATCCTCAACTGTCATGGCGTAAGCACGCCCCTGCTGACCTCTTCCAGCCTGCTGCTGAAACTGCAAAAATCTCTGCTGCTGTGGCTGTAATGGTCCTCTCTGCTGCTGTCCTACCGGAGCCTTGGCTCCTGCTCCTGGTGCTGCTCCCTGTGCTACTCTGCCTGTGTACTGGGAACACTCCCTCAGCTGGTGGTCCGCTGCCCCACATAGTAGGCACGAGCCCAACCTCTTCCTGCACTCTCCCCATCCATGTCCCGATTTCTTACAGTAGGGACAACTGGTAGTCTGCTGTCTCGGGACCTGCTGCTGCTGCCTCGGCTGTTGATACTGCTGTGGCTGCCTCTGCTGCTGCTGATAGTGAGGCCTCTTGGCCTGACCTCCACTGCTGCCTGCTCCCTGTGTATCACGGCCCCTCTTGAGCTTCAGCTCAAGATCATCCTCAGCCGCCATCGCTCCTGCTAGAATATCCTCAAATGTGGCACTCCTCTCACTCTTGGTCAAGGACTTGACTTCCTTGACCAAGCCCTTCCTGAACCTCCTCGCCTTCGCTGCCTCGCTAAGGCCCTCCACGAATCTGCTCAACCGGCAAAACTCACCGGCGTACTCCTCTACGGTCTGGTTCCCCTGAACCAGGTTCTCGAACTGTGTCTCCAAAGCGCCGACTGCCTGATCTGGGAAAAACTTCCCCTTGAAGAGCTCCTTGAAAGCTCTCCATGCCTGTCCTGGAGTACCTACTCTCGGGTCCGTCTGATACCAGGTACGGGCAAGATCCCGCATCTGGCTAGCTGCTGCCTCCACCTGGAGTCCGGCTGGTATCTCCGCCAGTCGGAAGATCTCCTCGATGTGCTCTATCCAGTCATCCGCATAAAGAATCCCCTCAGTCCCCAAGAAGTCCCTGGGGTTCATCTTCTTGAAGTCCTGTATGCCCGGAATCTTCTGCTGCTGCGGCTGTCCTGATCCTCCCTGTGGCTGGGCTGCCAACCTCTCTATCGTCGCCGTGGCCAGCTGATGGACATCATCAATGCCTCTGGTAAAAGCCGTCGTCTGACGCTGAGTCTGGGTCTGGTGCGACTCGAGAAACTGCTGGAAGTAGGAGAACATCTGTGCAGCATCCACATACCCAGATGGCATCTGCTGCTGGTACCCCTGCTGGTACTGTTGCTGCTGCTGATACTCCGGCTGAAACTGAGGCTGACGAAACTGCGGGGGAGGCATGTCTGGAGTAGCTGGAATGACCCCCTGAATAGTAAGAGGTGCACCCCCAACTGGGGCAGAAGCTCCCACATGAGCTGGAGTATGGGGAGCTGCAGTCCCCGGGTCCTGGTGAGCTGGACGAGAGGTGGCAGACCTCTCAGTGGTATCACCTGGACCGAGACGCTGCGATCGTGTCTCCACCATCCTGAAGACAGATCAATAAGGAAGTCAATAACGGTACAAGGATGATAGTATCAAAGGACAATATGAAGTAGATTATATAGATTTGAACAAAAGTCAGTAGATTCAAATCCATGGAAATTTTTCCTAATTTGTGATTGAGTATCCACTCTCTCTAAGCCTATTCCTTAATCCTATCACAGGCTGTAGTGATACTCTAGTTCGAATATCACTACATAAACTCGAGACCTGCATGGGCCACCACTAAAAACGTGTCACGACCCGCACCCTAGAGTAAGGGCACGAGAAGTGGGTACGTCCAGCCTACGCCGCAGTGTCGGCGGTAGAACGCTGTCCTAGGTAAGTCATCTAACAATATCAAGTACCTGTACAGTTTATACTCTCCGAGTGGAGGTGACAAACAGAAATAATCTCAATCACATCTAGGTAGAGAATGAAGAACAGATAGATAGTAACTCAAGGAGAACCATAGCATAGATGAAATAAGACTAAGTGTCTAAGATACATAACATCCAGAATGTCAACTCATAATACAAGACTAAGAGTCTATACATGACTCAACATCTTAAAATACAACTCAGATGTGAGACAAAAGTAAATATAGAAAAGACTGCCTAGGCTAAACTGGTCTAGACTACTGGAACAACATCCTCAGCTGCAGGTGGATCCTGCTGAGGGTCCACAACATAAGTATCATCTAGTCCTGCTCCATAATAGGTAGACACCAGGGCCTCCTCCTCATCCTCTGTAATATTTTCAACAGGTCCAATCAGGACGGGAACGAGCACAATACATCTCACGCAGTGCATAGAATGATAGGAGATATAAAGCATGCAATAGAGTAAAATACAGGAACTGCTGAAGGAAGATACATGTAGCAAAAGAGATAGCTGTAAAGGAAATATCTACTGTATATAGAGAACTAGCAGTGTCTAGTGAGTCAGAGTAAAATATAGACATGTGAAATGGCATAGGAGATTCATGACTACAGCTAGAAGTGATTCATGACTACAGCTGCTGGGGTAATATCCACATGACTATTTCCACTCCCCCATCCCCAATCAATACACAAGGATCCATTCAGGTTACGTTAAGATTCGTGATAAGCCCATAAATGGGAGATTCATGAGAGGCTCTGTGAGCATGAGAGTACATGAGTCACAAGCGATTCGTGAATCTATGAAAGCATAGAGATACATGATGATTCGTGAAAAGCACAAACATGCCGTATCTGATGCTCCCGAGGGGGATAACATCTCATGAAAAGATCCATATAGTACCAATCCGTGATAACAATCGTGTCAGCATCAAGTAAAGTAATCTAGAGCAAGAATATAAATCCAGGCAAATATGAAACGGTCAGAGAATGTACTCGCCTGATAACTGAATGTCTGAAGAAGATATACTGCCTGAGGAGAGGTGTGTGGCTCCTAGTCAGAGCAACACAGGTCACAATGTATCCACAATGATAAAAATAAAGTATACAATGCATACTACATGATTCTAGGTCAAACTGGTCAAAAGTCAACTCTTGGTCAACTCTAATAGTCAAACTAAGTCACAGGAAGTCATACTAAGTCAAATAAGGTCAAACAAGATCAAACAAGGTCAAACAAGTTTAATCTAGGTTTAAGTCAACTCCTGGTCAACACTCTAATCAAACTAGTCAATACTAGCCAACATGATCAATCTGGATCAAGTCTAGATCAAACTTAGACCAACTAAGTCATTGGTCAAACAAAGACTAGTCAGTTAGGGTAATTAGGTCAAACATGGTCTGACTAGTTGAACTAGTCATTTATTAGGTCAATTAGGTCATGGTTTGACCAATAGTTGACTTTAGTCAACCATGGTCAACAATGGTCAACTCTAAGTCAAGGCTAGGTCAACACTAGTCCAAGTTAGGTCAAACAATGTTAAACTAGTTATTTAGGTCATTCCTAGACATTTCTAGGTTAACTAGGTCAAACTTGACCTAATGTTGACTTTGGTCAACCCTTAGTCAACAAGGGTCAACATGTTGGGTTTTTAGGTCATTAGGTCAATGGGGTTGGTCCCAAGACTATGGGCTAGTCACTTAGGCCATAGGCCATTGCTCTTGGCCATAGGCCATTGTCTAGGTTTTCACATAAACCTATAACTAAGGCTATACATATATATATATATATAGGCCTAACTATATATTAATATGGAAATACCTATATATAATACCCAACCCTACATATATATATATAAATAACACTATGTATATATCTAACACAAAATATATATCATATATATATATATATCATATATAGAGAGAGGAAAGAGAGAGAGTGAAATAGAGAGAGAGAGAGTTAGAGATAGTGAGACAGTGAGAGAGAGAGACTGTGAGGAAGAGTGAGAGATCAGACAGGGGGGGAAATTCCAGAACCTGGAACCCACAATCAAACCCCCAAACACACACACACATAACATATATACATAGATATGTATATATATACATAACTATACACACACACATCCAAATCCCCTCAAATTCGACCCACACCCTCAAATATACATATACTACACATATACACATTAAAATACACTAATACAATGCAAAAATCAATAGCAAAATCGATTCAAAAATCGATTTTGCGAAAATCTGGAATTTCCAGAAAACTGGAAATTGGACAGTGAAAACCCAACTTGGGTTAGTTCAAACATCACCTAAACCGAACTAAGGTGACCCAAGCTCGGTTGGTAATGACAGCCCCTAGGTTAGACTAGGTCCCTAGTAGCCTGACACGGTGCCACGACACGACACGGCGTGTCCACAAGGATTTAAAGTCACCCGGGTAAATTAGGTTTAACTGACACAGTGTAAAACCAATAGGGGTCTAGGACACGACACAAAGCGACACAGGCCTCGTGCTCGTGCCCGAAGGTGCGCCTAGGGTTGGGCTTCGTGTCCATGGGCCTGATACGTGTCCACGTGTTGTGTAGAGGGGACACGACACACGTATCAGAAGCCCTAAATTACGTGTTCAGACTGCGTGTCAGCGTTTTCGCGTGTCTCGTGTTCGCGACACGGGACACGTGACACCACGTGGTTGTGTCCAATGTGTTCGCCTATATACAGGCTTCGTGTCCATGTCAGTACCAAGTGTCTACGTGTCGTGTACAGCGGACACGACACGTTCAAAGTCTAGTGTCTGCGTGTGTGTACACTGTGTATAGAACGACCCTTGCGGGGACGATTCCGTGTCCGACACGACACGAGGTCATCCCAAACTTTGGGGATGACCTGTCAGTCATTGCCCCGTGCTCTGTGCCAATTTTGGCGTGTCCACGCGGCTTGTACAGTGCGTGGGGACACTGTGGTAGCAGGACACAATTTCTGTGCATTGCACTGTGTCCCGAGAGCTTGTGTGTCCAATTTTGGACACGACACAAAGTCAAATTGTGCTCAGTGACACAGGGTTAGGGTTAGGGTTAGCTAGGCTAGGTTTTTGTTCAATTAGTTGCAAAAACAGTAAATCCCTTCTCTGTGGCATTTAACCAAACACCTATGCATAAAACATGATACGTGTCCGATACGGACACGAATCAATTCATAATTTCACCAAACCCTACCCACAGCTAGGTTATGCCTATGAGCATGCATATGTGAAGAAAAAACAGTGTAATAACTAGGTTTGCATATATATACCTTGTGATGTGGTTTTCTTGAAAAAACACAAAAATGAGAAGTGGTGTCCACTAGTCTTGGTGTGTCCTAGCTTGTGAATACTTGCTTGCTAGCCTCCTTAAGCTCCCTCTAGATTGTAGGAACCCAATGCAAGAAGTTTGAAGTGATTTGGATCACTATGGTGAGAGTTGTGGATTTTTCAAGGAAAGGCTATTTTGATGGTTTAAACATGTAAATTTAAATGCAAAGAAATGAACCAATATATATAGAATGATCAACCCAAAGGGGGGGGTGCCTTGGCCGGCCAAGTATGGCCTAGGACTAGGGTGGCATGGTGTGGTTTTACTTCTAGGCTAAGAGAAAGACTTATGCGACAATTAATTGATATTTTGCACAATTTAAGCAAAATATCTATAAAGGTGAATGTAGATATTTTCCCTTCCTTTAACTAAATGAAAATATCATCCTTAGCCATTCTAGGTTAGTAGCTAACCTATGGATTAGGGTAATTAGGTTAGGGATTAGCAAGTCACTAATTAAGAAGTCCATGAATAGTAATTTCTCACTAATCCAACCTTAAACCCAATAATTTCCTAGAAATTACCAAAATACCCCTATGGCTAAAAATCACCAAAATGATATTCTAAGCCTATGGTCAAGTTCACATGGTCATGGCAATGTCTAGGTTTAAGGAAACTAGGGTTTACAATAAGTTATACTAACCAAAATCACAAAGTCATAAGTCATGACTTAGCATGACTTAGAAAATAGTTTAATCTAACTAAAATCACCAGAAAATCATACCATGACTAAAATACCACTAATAAATAATAAAAATAATAAATTTTCAAAAATTCCCAATCTCAGAAAACAGGGTGTTACAAGTCTACCCACCTTAAAATAATTTCGTCCTCGAAATTTAGATGGTCGTACTCCTTCTAGGTCAAACCTCCAATAATCAAGGACGAAGCCACTACCTAGGCAACATACAAGATCAATCAAGCCAAATAGGGGTAGTAGACCTATACTGGGTCATGTCAAAAAATTGGTTGGCAGTTTTAGGTCATAAGGTGTAGTATGTCATGTCTAGGTCATGTATGTGAAGTCAGTTTTGAGAAAACAACTAGTCTTGTGCTCCAAATTTAAAAGTCACGGTAATGTACCTACGATGATCATAATTTAGAGTGGGAAAAGTCTATGGCCTAAATTGAACCAAAAAATCATGATGAATAGTAGTGTAAAGGACATGTTAGGTGGGACAGTCCTGGTCATAGGTATAGACTAGGAAGATAAGGAAACAATAAATCACAGGGCTAAAAGGGTTACCATTCTATGGTCAGAGATACTATATCAAAAAGGCATAACATATATATACACTAATTTATTTAGAGGAAAATTCTTGACAAAAGAGTTTAGTCAAGAATTATATTAACAACTAAACTACTCCTACTCCTACTCCTACTCCTACTCCTACTCCTATGTAAGAGATGAAGAAACAACAACAATCGACAAAATCAAAGAACTAACAGGTCAAAACTGATCACTAATAAAGAACAGGTAGGAGCAGATGGAATTGGATTTTAAGATAGATATAATGAAGCAAGGTGGGAATGGAATTTAGAATAACAGAACCTGCAAGCACATCACCAACTGCCTGAGCATCCTCAACTGTCATGGCGTAAGCACGCCCCTGCTGACCTCTTCCAGCCTGCTGCTGAAACTGCAAAAATCTCTGCTGCTGTGGCTGTAATGGTCCTCTCTGCTGCTGTCCTACCGGAGCCTTGGCTCCTGCTCCTGGTGCTGCTCCCTGTGCTACTCTGCCTGTGTACTGGGAACACTCCCTCAGCTGGTGGTCCGCTGCCCCACATAGTAGGCACGAGCCCAACCTCTTCCTGCACTCTCCCCATCCATGTCCCGATTTCTTACAGTAGGGACAACTGGTAGTCTGCTGTCTCGGGACCTGCTGCTGCTGCCTCGGCTGTTGATACTGCTGTGGCTGCCTCTGCTGCTGCTGATAGTGAGGCCTCTTGGCCTGACCTCCACTGCTGCCTGCTCCCTGTGTATCACGGCCCCTCTTGAGCTTCAGCTCAAGATCATCCTCAGCCGCCATCGCTCCTGCTAGAATATCCTCAAATGTGGCACTCCTCTCACTCTTGGTCAAGGACTTGACTTCCTTGACCAAGCCCTTCCTGAACCTCCTCGCCTTCGCTGCCTCGCTAAGGCCCTCCACGAATCTGCTCAACCGGCAAAACTCACCGGCGTACTCCTCTACGGTCTGGTTCCCCTGAACCAGGTTCTCGAACTGTGTCTCCAAAGCGCCGACTGCCTGATCTGGGAAAAACTTCCCCTTGAAGAGCTCCTTGAAAGCTCTCCATGCCTGTCCTGGAGTACCTACTCTCGGGTCCGTCTGATACCAGGTACGGGCAAGATCCCGCATCTGGCTAGCTGCTGCCTCCACCTGGAGTCCGGCTGGTATCTCCGCCAGTCGGAAGATCTCCTCGATGTGCTCTATCCAGTCATCCGCATAAAGAATCCCCTCAGTCCCCAAGAAGTCCCTGGGGTTCATCTTCTTGAAGTCCTGTATGCCCGGAATCTTCTGCTGCTGCGGCTGTCCTGATCCTCCCTGTGGCTGGGCTGCCAACCTCTCTATCGTCGCCGTGGCCAGCTGATGGACATCATCAATGCCTCTGGTAAAAGCCGTCGTCTGACGCTGAGTCTGGGTCTGGTGCGACTCGAGAAACTGCTGGAAGTAGGAGAACATCTGTGCAGCATCCACATACCCAGATGGCATCTGCTGCTGGTACCCCTGCTGGTACTGTTGCTGCTGCTGATACTCCGGCTGAAACTGAGGCTGACGAAACTGCGGGGGAGGCATGTCTGGAGTAGCTGGAATGACCCCCTGAATAGTAAGAGGTGCACCCCCAACTGGGGCAGAAGCTCCCACATGAGCTGGAGTATGGGGAGCTGCAGTCCCCGGGTCCTGGTGAGCTGGACGAGAGGTGGCAGACCTCTCAGTGGTATCACCTGGACCGAGACGCTGCGATCGTGTCTCCACCATCCTGAAGACAGATCAATAAGGAAGTCAATAACGGTACAAGGATGATAGTATCAAAGGACAATATGAAGTAGATTATATAGATTTGAACAAAAGTCAGTAGATTCAAATCCATGGAAATTTTTCCTAATTTGTGATTGAGTATCCACTCTCTCTAAGCCTATTCCTTAATCCTATCACAGGCTGTAGTGATACTCTAGTTCGAATATCACTACATAAACTCGAGACCTGCATGGGCCACCACTAAAAACGTGTCACGACCCGCACCCTAGAGTAAGGGCACGAGAAGTGGGTACGTCCAGCCTACGCCGCAGTGTCGGCGGTAGAACGCTGTCCTAGGTAAGTCATCTAACAATATCAAGTACCTGTACAGTTTATACTCTCCGAGTGGAGGTGACAAACAGAAATAATCTCAATCACATCTAGGTAGAGAATGAAGAACAGATAGATAGTAACTCAAGGAGAACCATAGCATAGATGAAATAAGACTAAGTGTCTAAGATACATAACATCCAGAATGTCAACTCATAATACAAGACTAAGAGTCTATACATGACTCAACATCTCAAAATACAACTCAGATGTGAGACAAAAGTAAATATAGAAAAGACTGCCTAGGCTAAACTGGTCTAGACTACTGGAACAACATCCTCAGCTGCAGGTGGATCCTGCTGAGGGTCCACAACATAAGTATCATCTAGTCCTGCTCCATAATAGGTAGACACCAGGGCCTCCTCCTCATCCTCTGTAATATTTTCAACAGGTCCAATCAGGACGGGAACGAGCACAATACATCTCACGCAGTGCATAGAATGATAGGAGATATAAAGCATGCAATAGAGTAAAATACAGGAACTGCTGAAGGAAGATACATGTAGCAAAAGAGATAGCTGTAAAGGAAATATCTACTGTATATAGAGAACTAGCAGTGTCTAGTGAGTCAGAGTAAAATATAGACATGTGAAATGGCATAGGAGATTCATGACTACAGCTAGAAGTGATTCATGACTACAGCTGCTGGGGTAATATCCACATGACTATTTCCACTCCCCCATCCCCAATCAATACACAAGGATCCATTCAGGTTACGTTAAGATTCGTGATAAGCCCATAAATGGGAGATTCATGAGAGGCTCTGTGAGCATGAGAGTACATGAGTCACAAGCGATTCGTGAATCTATGAAAGCATAGAGATACATGATGATTCGTGAAAAGCACAAACATGCCGTATCTGATGCTCCCGAGGGGGATAACATCTCATGAAAAGATCCATATAGTACCAATCCGTGATAACAATCGTGTCAGCATCAAGTAAAGTAATCTAGAGCAAGAATATAAATCCAGGCAAATATGAAACGGTCAGAGAATGTACTCGCCTGATAACTGAATGTCTGAAGAAGATATACTGCCTGAGGAGAGGTGTGTGGCTCCTAGTCAGAGCAACACAGGTCACAATGTATCCACAATGATAAAAATAAAGTATACAATGCATACTACATGATTCTAGGTCAAACTGGTCAAAAGTCAACTCTTGGTCAACTCTAATAGTCAAACTAAGTCACAGGAAGTCATACTAAGTCAAATAAGGTCAAACAAGATCAAACAAGGTCAAACAAGTTTAATCTAGGTTTAAGTCAACTCCTGGTCAACACTCTAATCAAACTAGTCAATACTAGCCAACATGATCAATCTGGATCAAGTCTAGATCAAACTTAGACCAACTAAGTCATTGGTCAAACAAAGACTAGTCAGTTAGGGTAATTAGGTCAAACATGGTCTGACTAGTTGAACTAGTCATTTATTAGGTCAATTAGGTCATGGTTTGACCAATAGTTGACTTTAGTCAACCATGGTCAACAATGGTCAACTCTAAGTCAAGGCTAGGTCAACACTAGTCCAAGTTAGGTCAAACAATGTTAAACTAGTTATTTAGGTCATTCCTAGACATTTCTAGGTTAACTAGGTCAAACTTGACCTAATGTTGACTTTGGTCAACCCTTAGTCAACAAGGGTCAACATGTTGGGTTTTTAGGTCATTAGGTCAATGGGGTTGGTCCCAAGACTATGGGCTAGTCACTTAGGCCATAGGCCATTGCTCTTGGCCATAGGCCATTGTCTAGGTTTTCACATAAACCTATAACTAAGGCTATACATATATATATATATATATAGGCCTAACTATATATTAATATGGAAATACCTATATATAATACCCAACCCTACATATATATATATAAATAACACTATGTATATATCTAACACAAAATATATATCATATATATATATATATCATATATAGAGAGAGGAAAGAGAGAGAGTGAAATAGAGAGAGAGAGAGTTAGAGATAGTGAGACAGTGAGAGAGAGAGACTGTGAGGAAGAGTGAGAGATCAGACAGGGGGGGAAATTCCAGAACCTGGAACCCACAATCAAACCCCCAAACACACACACACATAACATATATACATAGATATGTATATATATACATAACTATACACACACACATCCAAATCCCCTCAAATTCGACCCACACCCTCAAATATACATATACTACACATATACACATTAAAATACACTAATACAATGCAAAAATCAATAGCAAAATCGATTCAAAAATCGATTTTGCGAAAATCTGGAATTTCCAGAAAACTGGAAATTGGACAGTGAAAACCCAACTTGGGTTAGTTCAAACATCACCTAAACCGAACTAAGGTGACCCAAGCTCGGTTGGTAATGACAGCCCCTAGGTTAGACTAGGTCCCTAGTAGCCTGACACGGTGCCACGACACGACACGGCGTGTCCACAAGGATTTAAAGTCACCCGGGTAAATTAGGTTTAACTGACACAGTGTAAAACCAATAGGGGTCTAGGACACGACACAAAGCGACACAGGCCTCGTGCTCGTGCCCGAAGGTGCGCCTAGGGTTGGGCTTCGTGTCCATGGGCCTGATACGTGTCCACGTGTTGTGTAGAGGGGACACGACACACGTATCAGAAGCCCTAAATTACGTGTTCAGACTGCGTGTCAGCGTTTTCGCGTGTCTCGTGTTCGCGACACGGGACACGTGACACCACGTGGTTGTGTCCAATGTGTTCGCCTATATACAGGCTTCGTGTCCATGTCAGTACCAAGTGTCTACGTGTCGTGTACAGCGGACACGACACGTTCAAAGTCTAGTGTCTGCGTGTGTGTACACTGTGTATAGAACGACCCTTGCGGGGACGATTCCGTGTCCGACACGACACGAGGTCATCCCAAACTTTGGGGATGACCTGTCAGTCATTGCCCCGTGCTCTGTGCCAATTTTGGCGTGTCCACGCGGCTTGTACAGTGCGTGGGGACACTGTGGTAGCAGGACACAATTTCTGTGCATTGCACTGTGTCCCGAGAGCTTGTGTGTCCAATTTTGGACACGACACAAAGTCAAATTGTGCTCAGTGACACAGGGTTAGGGTTAGGGTTAGCTAGGCTAGGTTTTTGTTCAATTAGTTGCAAAAACAGTAAATCCCTTCTCTGTGGCATTTAACCAAACACCTATGCATAAAACATGATACGTGTCCGATACGGACACGAATCAATTCCTAATTTCACCAAACCCTACCCACAGCTAGGTTATGCCTATGAGCATGCATATGTGAAGAAAAAACAGTGTAATAACTAGGTTTGCATATATATACCTTGTGATGTGGTTTTCTTGAAAAAACACAAAAATGAGAAGTGGTGTCCACTAGTCTTGGTGTGTCCTAGCTTGTGAATACTTGCTTGCTAGCCTCCTTAAGCTCCCTCTAGATTGTAGGAACCCAATGCAAGAAGTTTGAAGTGATTTGGATCACTATGGTGAGAGTTGTGGATTTTTCAAGGAAAGGCTATTTTGATGGTTTAAACATGTAAATTTAAATGCAAAGAAATGAACCAATATATATAGAATGATCAACCCAAAGGGGGGGGTGCCTTGGCCGGCCAAGTATGGCCTAGGACTAGGGTGGCATGGTGTGGTTTTACTTCTAGGCTAAGAGAAAGACTTATGCGACAATTAATTGATATTTTGCACAATTTAAGCAAAATATCTATAAAGGTGAATGTAGATATTTTCCCTTCCTTTAACTAAATGAAAATATCATCCTTAGCCATTCTAGGTTAGTAGCTAACCTATGGATTAGGGTAATTAGGTTAGGGATTAGCAAGTCACTAATTAAGAAGTCCATGAATAGTAATTTCTCACTAATCCAACCTTAAACCCAATAATTTCCTAGAAATTACCAAAATACCCCTATGGCTAAAAATCACCAAAATGATATTCTAAGCCTATGGTCAAGTTCACATGGTCATGGCAATGTCTAGGTTTAAGGAAACTAGGGTTTACAATAAGTTATACTAACCAAAATCACAAAGTCATAAGTCATGACTTAGCATGACTTAGAAAATAGTTTAATCTAACTAAAATCACCAGAAAATCATACCATGACTAAAATACCACTAATAAATAATAAAAATAATAAATTTTCAAAAATTCCCAATCTCAGAAAACAGGGTGTTACAAGTCTACCCACCTTAAAATAATTTCGTCCTCGAAATTTAGATGGTCGTACTCCTTCTAGGTCAAACCTCCAATAATCAAGGACGAAGCCACTACCTAGGCAACATACAAGATCAATCAAGCCAAATAGGGGTAGTAGACCTATACTGGGTCATGTCAAAAAATTGGTTGGCAGTTTTAGGTCATAAGGTGTAGTATGTCATGTCTAGGTCATGTATGTGAAGTCAGTTTTGAGGAAAACAACTAGTCTTGTGCTCCAAATTTAAAAGTCACGGTAATGTACCTACGATGATCATAATTTAGAGTGGGAAAAGTCTATGGCCTAAATTGAACCAAAAAATCATGATGAATAGTAGTGTAAAGGACATGTTAGGTGGGACAGTCCTGGTCATAGGTATAGACTAGGAAGATAAGGAAACAATAAATCACAGGGCTAAAAGGGTTACCATTCTATGGTCAGAGATACTATATCAAAAAGGCATAACATATATATACACTAATTTATTTAGAGGAAAATTCTTGACAAAAGAGTTTAGTCAAGAATTATATTAACAACTAAACTACTCCTACTCCTACTCCTACTCCTACTCCTATGTAAGAGATGAAGAAACAACAACAATCGACAAAATCAAAGAACTAACAGGTCAAAACTGATCACTAATAAAGAACAGGTAGGAGCAGATGGAATTGGATTTTAAGATAGATATAATGAAGCAAGGTGGGAATGGAATTTAGAATAACAGAACCTGCAAGCACATCACCAACTGCCTGAGCATCCTCAACTGTCATGGCGTAAGCACGCCCCTGCTGACCTCTTCCAGCCTGCTGCTGAAACTGCAAAAATCTCTGCTGCTGTGGCTGTAATGGTCCTCTCTGCTGCTGTCCTACCGGAGCCTTGGCTCCTGCTCCTGGTGCTGCTCCCTGTGCTACTCTGCCTGTGTACTGGGAACACTCCCTCAGCTGGTGGTCCGCTGCCCCACATAGTAGGCACGAGCCCAACCTCTTCCTGCACTCTCCCCATCCATGTCCCGATTTCTTACAGTAGGGACAACTGGTAGTCTGCTGTCTCGGGACCTGCTGCTGCTGCCTCGGCTGTTGATACTGCTGTGGCTGCCTCTGCTGCTGCTGATAGTGAGGCCTCTTGGCCTGACCTCCACTGCTGCCTGCTCCCTGTATATCACGGCCCCTCTTGAGCTTCAGCTCAAGATCATCCTCAGCCGCCATCGCTCCTGCTAGAATATCCTCAAATGTGGCACTCCTCTCACTCTTGGTCAAGGACTTGACTTCCTTGACCAAGCCCTTCCTGAACCTCCTCGCCTTCGCTGCCTCGCTAAGGCCCTCCACGAATCTGCTCAACCGGCAAAACTCACCGGCGTACTCCTCTACGGTCTGGTTCCCCTGAACCAGGTTCTCGAACTGTGTCTCCAAAGCGCCGACTGCCTGATCTGGGAAAAACTTCCCCTTGAAGAGCTCCTTGAAAGCTCTCCATGCCTGTCCTGGAGTACCTACTCTCGGGTCCGTCTGATACCAGGTACGGGCAAGATCCCGCATCTGGCTAGCTGCTGCCTCCACCTGGAGTCCGGCTGGTATCTCCGCCAGTCGGAAGATCTCCTCGATGTGCTCTATCCAGTCATCCGCATAAAGAATCCCCTCAGTCCCCAAGAAGTCCCTGGGGTTCATCTTCTTGAAGTCCTGTATGCCCGGAATCTTCTGCTGCTGCGGCTGTCCTGATCCTCCCTGTGGCTGGGCTGCCAACCTCTCTATCGTCGCCGTGGCCAGCTGATGGACATCATCAATGCCTCTGGTAAAAGCCGTCGTCTGACGCTGAGTCTGGGTCTGGTGCGACTCGAGAAACTGCTGGAAGTAGGAGAACATCTGTGCAGCATCCACATACCCAGATGGCATCTGCTGCTGGTACCCCTGCTGGTACTGTTGCTGCTGCTGATACTCCGCTGAAACTGAGGCTGACGAAACTGCGGGGGAGGCATGTCTGGAGTAGCTGGAATGACCCCTGAATAGTAAGAGGTGCACCCCAACTGGGGCAGAAGCTCCCACATGAGCTGGAGTATGGGGAGCTGCAGTCCCCGGGTCCTGGTGAGACTGGACGAGAGGTGGCAGACCTCTCAGTGGTATCACCTGGACCGAGACGCTGCGATCGTGTCTCCACCATCTGAAGACAGATCAATAAGGAAGTCAATAACGGTACAAGGATGATAGTATCAAAGGACAATATGAAGTAGATTATATAGATTTGAACAAAAGTCAGTAGATTCAAATCCATGGAAATTTTTCCTAATTGTGATTGAGTATCCACTCTCTCTAAGCCTATTCCTTAATCCTATCAAGGCTGTAGTGATACTCTAGTTCGATATCACTACATAAACTCGAGACCTGCAGGGCCACAAAAAACGTGTCACGACCCGCACCCTAGAGTAAGGGCACGAGAAGGGTACGTCCAGCCTCGCCGCAGTCGGCGGCGGTAGAACGCTGTCCTAGGTAAGTCATCTAACAATATCAAGTACCTGTACAGTTTATACTCTCCGAGTGGAGGTGACAAACAGAAATAATCTCAATCACATCTAGGTAGAGAATGAAGAACAGATAGATAGTAACTCAAGGAGAACCATAGCATAGATGAAATAAGACTAAGTGTCTAAGATACATAACATCCAGAATGTCAACTCATAATACAAGACTAAGAGTCTATACATGACTCAACATCTCAAAATACAACTCAGATGTGAGACAAAAGTAAATATAGAAAAGACTGCCTAGGCTAAACTGGTCTAGACTACTGGAACAACATCCTCAGCTGCAGGTGGATCCTGCTGAGGGTCCACAACATAAGTATCATCTAGTCCTGCTCCATAATAGGTAGACACCAGGGCCTCCTCCTCATCCTCTGTAATATTTTCAACAGGTCCAATCAGGACGGGAACGAGCACAATACATCTCACGCAGTGCATAGAATGATAGGAGATATAAAGCATGCAATAGAGTAAAATACAGGAACTGCTGAAGGAAGATACATGTAGCAAAAGAGATAGCTGTAAAGGAAATATCTACTGTATATAGAGAACTAGCAGTGTCTAGTGAGTCAGAGTAAAATATAGACATGTGAAATGGCATAGGAGATTCATGACTACAGCTAGAAGTGATTCATGACTACAGCTGCTGGGGTAATATCTACATGACTATTTCCACTCCCCCATCCCCAATCAATACACAAGGATCCATTCAGGTTACGTTAAGATTCGTGATAAGCCCATAAATGGGAGATTCATGAGAGGCTCTGTGAGCATGAGAGTACATGAGTCACAAGCGATTCGTGAATCTATGAAAGCATAGAGATACATGATGATTCGTGAAAAGCACAAACATGCGTATCTGATGCTCCCGAGGGGGATAACATCTCATGAAAAGATCCATATAGTACCAATCCGTGATAACAATCGTGTCAGCATCAAGTAAAGTAATCTAGAGCAAGAATATAAATCCAGGCAAATATGAAACGGTCAGAGAATGTACTCGCCTGATAACTGAATGTCTGAAGAAGATATACTGCCTGAGGAGAGGTGTGTGGCTCCTAGTCAGAGCAACACAGGTCACAATGTATCCACAATGATAAAAATAAAGTATACAATGCATACTACATGATTCTAGGTCAAACTGGTCAAAAGTCAACTCTTGGTCAACTCTAATAGTCAAACTAAGTCACAGGAAGTCATACTAAGTCAAATAAGGTCAAACAAGATCAAACAAGGTCAAACAAGTTTAATCTAGGTTTAAGTCAACTCCTGGTCAACACTCTAATCAAACTAGTCAATACTAGCCAACATGATCAATCTGGATCAAGTCTAGATCAAACTTAGACCAACTAAGTCATTGGTCAAACAAAGACTAGTCAGTTAGGGTAATTAGGTCAAACATGGTCTGACTAGTTGAACTAGTCATTTATTAGGTCAATTAGGTCATGGTTTGACCAATAGTTGACTTTAGTAACCATGGTCAACAATGGTCAACTCTAAGTCAAGGCTAGGTCAACACTAGTCCAAGTTAGGTCAAACAATGTTAAACTAGTTATTTAGGTCATTCCTAGACATTTCTAGGTTAACTAGGTCAAACTTGACCTAATGTTGACTTTGGTCAACCCTTAGTCAACAAGGGTCAACATGTTGGGTTTTTAGGTCATTAGGTCAATGGGGTTGGTCCCAAGACTATGGGCTAGTCACTTAGGCCATAGGCCATTGCTCTTGGCCATAGGCCATTGTCTAGGTTTTCACATAAACCTATAACTAAGGTATATATATATATATATATATATAGGCCTAACTATATATTAATATGGAAATACCTATATATAATACCCAACCCTACATTATATATATAAATAACACTATGTATATATCTAACACAAAATATATATCATAATATATATATATCATATATAGAGAGAGGAAAGAGAGAGAGTGAAATAGAGAGAGAGAGTTAGAGATAGTGAGACAGTGAGAGAGAGAGACTGTGAGGAAGAGTGAGAGATCAGACAGGGGGGAAATTCCAGAACCTGGAACCCACAATCAAACCCCCAAACACACACACATAACATATATACATAGATATGTATATATATACATAACTATACACACACACATCCAAATCCCCTCAAATTCGACCCACCCCTCAAATATATATACACATATACACATTAAAATACACTAATACAATGCAAAAATCAATAGCAAAATCGATTCAAAAATCGATTTTGCGAAAATCTGGAATTTCCAGAAAACTGGAAATTGGACAGTGAAAACCCAACTTGGGTTAGTTCAAACATCACCTAAACCGAACTAAGGTGACCCAAGCTCGGTTGGTAATGACAGCCCCTAGGTTAGACTAGGTCCCTAGTAGCCTGACACGGTGCCACGACACGACACGGCGTGTCCACAAGGATTTAAAGTCACCCGGGTAAATTAGGTTTAACTGACACAGTGTAAAACCAATAGGGGTCTAGGACACGACACAAAGCGACACAGGCCTCGTGCTCGTGCCCGAAGGTGCGCCTAGGGTTGGGCTTCGTGTCCATGGGCCTGATACGTGTCCACGTGTTGTGTAGAGGGGACACGACACACGTATCAGAAGCCCTAAATTACGTGTTCAGACTGCGTGTCAGCGTTTTCGCGTGTCTCGTGTTCGCGACACGGGACACGTGACACCACGTGGTTGTGTCCAATGTGTTCGCCTATATACAGGCTTCGTGTCCATGTCAGTACCAAGTGTCTACGTGTCGTGTACAGCGGACACGACACGTTCAAAGTCTAGTGTCTGCGTGTGTGTACACTGTGTATAGAACGACCCTTGCGGGGACGATTCCGTGTCCGACACGACACGAGGTCATCCCAAACTTTGGGGATGACCTGTCAGTCATTGCCCCGTGCTCTGTGCCAATTTTGGCGTGTCCACGGGGTACAGTGCGTGGGGACACTGTGGTAGCAGGACACAATTTCTGTGCATTGCACTGTGTCCCGAGAGCTTGTGTGTCCAATTTTGGACACGACACAAAGTCAAATTGTGCTCAGTGACACAGGGTTAGGGTTAGGGTTAGCTAGGCTAGGTTTTTGTTCAATTAGTTGCAAAAACAGTAAATCCCTTCTCTGTGGCATTTAACCAAACACCTATGCATAAAACATGATACGTGTCCGATACGGACACGAATCAATTCCTAATTTCACCAAACCCTACCCACAGCTAGGTTATGCCTATGAGCATGCATATGTGAAGAAAAAACAGTGTAATAACTAGGTTTGCATATATACCTTGTGATGTGGTTTTCTTGAAAAAACACAAAAATGAGAAGTGGTGTCCACTAGTCTTGGTGTGTCCTAGCTTGTGAATACTTGCTTGCTAGCCTCCTTAAGCTCCCTCTAGATTGTAGGAACCCAATGCAAGAAGTTTGAAGTGATTTGGATCACTATGGTGAGAGTTGTGGATTTTTCAAGGAAAGGCTTTTGATGGTTTAAACATGTAAATTTAAATGCAAAGAAATGAACCAATATATATAGAATGATCAACCCAAAGGGGGGGGTGCCTTGGCCGGCCAAGTATGGCCTAGGACTAGGGTGGCATGGTGTGGTTTTACTTCTAGGCTAAGAGAAAGGATGGGTGGCATGTGTGGTTTTACTTCTAGGCTAAGAGAAAGACTTATGTGACAATTAATTGATATTTTGCACAATTTAAGCAAAATATCTATAAAGGTGAATGTAGATATTTTCCCTTCCTTTAACTAAATGAAAATATCATCCTTAGCCATTCTAGGTTAGTAGCTAACCTATGGATTAGGGTAATTAGGTTAGGGATTAGCAAGTCACTAATTAAGAAGTCCATGAATAGTAATTTCTCACTAATCCAACCTTAAACCCAATAATTTCCTAGAAATTACCAAAATACCCCTATGGCTAAAAATCACCAAAATGATATTCTAAGCCTATGGTCAAGTTCACATGGTCATGGCAATGTCTAGGTTTAAGGAAACTAGGGTTTACAATAAGTTATACTAACCAAAATCACAAAGTCATAAGTCATGACTTAGCATGACTTAGAAAATAGTTTAATCTAACTAAAATCACCAGAAAATCATACCATGACTAAAATACCACTAATAAATAATAAAAATAATAAATTTTCAAAAATTCCCAATCTCAGAAAACAGGGTGTTACAAGTCTACCCACCTTAAAATAATTTCGTCCTCGAAATTTAGATGGTCGTACTCCTTCTAGGTCAAACCTCCAATAATCAAGGACGAAGCCACTACCTAGGCAACATACAAGGTCAATCAAGCCAAATAGGGGTAGTAGACCTATACTGGTCATGTCACAAAAATTGGTTGGCAGTTTTAGGTCATAGGTGTAGTATGTCATGTCTAGGTCATGTATGTGAAGTCAGTTTTGAGAAAACAACTAGTCTTGTGCTCCAAATTTAAAAGTCACGGTAATGTACCTACGATGATCATAATTTAGAGTGGGAAAAGTCTATGGCCTAAATTGAACCAAAAAATCATGATGATAGTAGTAAAGGACATGTTAGGTGGGACAGTCCTGGTCATAGGTATAGACTAGGAAGATAAGGAAACAATAAATCACAGGGTAAAGGGTTACCATTCTATGGTCAGAGATACTATATCAAAAGGCATAACATATATACACTAATTTATTTAGAGGAAAATTCTTGACAAAAGAGTTTAGTCAAGAATTATATTAACAACTAAACTACTCCTACTCACTCCTACTCCTACTCCTATGTAAGAGATGAAGAAACAACAACAATCGACAAAATCAAAGAACTAACAGGTCAAAACTGATCACTAATAAGAACAGGTAGGAGCAGATGGAATTGGATTTTAAGATAGATATAATGAAGCAAGGTGGGAATGGAATTTAGAATAACAGAACCTGCAAGCACATCACCAACTGCCTGAGCATCCTCAACTGTCATGGCGTAAGCACGCCCCTGCTGACCTCGCTACTCTTCCAGCCTGCTGCTGAAACTGCAAAAATCTCTGCTGCTGTGGCTGTAATGGTCCTCTCTGCTGCTGTCCTACCGGAGCCTTGGCTCCTGCTCCTGGTGCTGCTCCCTGTGCTACTCTGCCTGTGTACTGGGAACACTCCCTCAGCTGGTGGTCCGCTGCCCCACATAGTAGCACGAGCCCAACCTCTTCCTGCACTCTCCCCATCCATGTCCCGATTTCTTACAGTAGGACAACTGGTAGTCTGCTGTCTCGGGACCTGCTGCTGCTGCCTCGGCTGTTGATACTGCTGTGGCTGCCTCTGCTGCTGCTGATAGTGAGGCCTCTTGGCCTGACCTCCACTGCTGCCTGCTCCCTGTTATCACGGCCCCTCTTGAGCTTCAGCTCAAGATCATCCTCAGCCGCCATCGCTCCTGCTAGAATATCCTCAAATGTGGCACTCCTCTCACTCTTGGTCAAGGACTTGACTTCCTTGACCAAGCCCTTCCTGAACCTCCTCGCCTTCGCTGCCTCGCTAAGGCCCTCCACGAATCTGCTCAACCGGCAAAACTCACCGGCGTACTCCTCTACGGTCTGGTTCCCCTGAACCAGGTTCTCGAACTGTGTCTCCAAAGCGCCGACTGCCTGATCTGGGAAAAACTTCCCCTTGAAGAGCTCCTTGAAAGCTCTCCATGCCTGCCCTGGAGTACCTACTCTCGGGTCCGTCTGATACCAGGTACGGGCAAGATCCCGCATCTGGCTAGCTGCTGCCTCACCTGGAGTCCGGCTGGTATCTCCGCCAGTCGGAAGATCTCCTCGATGTGCTCTATCCAGTCATCCGCATAAAGAATCCCCTCAGTCCCCAAGAAGTCCCTGGGGTTCATCTTCTTGAAGTCCTGTATGCCCGAATCTTCTGCTGCTGCGGCTGTCCTGATCCTCCTGTGGCTGGGCTGCCAACCTCTCTATCTCGTCGCCGTGGCCAGCTGATGGACATCATCAATGCCTCTGGTAAAAGCCGTCGTCTGACGCTGAGTCTGGTCTGGTGCGACTCGAGAAACTGCTGGAAGTAGGAGAACATCTGTGCAGCATCCACATACCCAGATGGCATCTGCTGCTGGCCTACTTGCTGGTACTGCTCTGCTGATACTCCGGCTGAAACTGAGGCTGACGAAACTGCGGGGGAGGCATGTCTGGAGTAGCTGGAATGACCCCCTGAATAGTAAGAGGTGCACCCCCAACTGGGGCAGAAGCTCCCACATGAGCTGGAGTATGGGGAGCTGCAGTCCCCGGGTCCTGGTGAGCTGGACGAGAGGTGGCAGACCTCTCAGTGGTATCACCTGGACCGAGACGCTGCGATCGTGTCTCCACCATCCTGAAGACAGATCAATAAGGAAGTCAATAACGGTACAAGATAGTATCAAAGGACAATATGAAGTAGATTATATAGATTTGAACAAAAGTCAGTAGATTCAAATCCATGGAAATTTTTCCTAATTTGTGATTGAGTATCCACTCTCTCTAAGCCTATTCCTTAATCCTATCACAGGCTGTAGTGATACTCTAGTTCGAATATCACTACATAAACTCGAGACCTGCATGGGCCACCACTAAAAACGTGTCACGACCCGCACCCTAGAGTAAGGGCACGAGAAGTGGGTACGTCCAGCCTACGCCGCAGTGTCGGCGGTAGAACGCTGTCCTAGGTAAGTCATCTAACAATATCAAGTACCTGTACAGTTTATACTCTCCGAGTGGAGGTGACAAACAGAAATAATCTCAATCACATCTAGGTAGAGAATGAAGAACAGATAGATAGTAACTCAAGGAGAACCATAGCATAGATGAAATAAGACTAAGTGTCTAAGATACATAACATCCAGAATGTCACTCATAATACAAGACTAAGAGTCTATACATGACTCAACATCTCAAAATACAACTCAGATGTGAGACAAAAGTAATATATAAAAGACTGCCTAGGCTAAACTGGTCTAGACTACTGGAACAACATCCTCAGCTGCAGGTGGATCCTGCTGAGGGTCCACAACATAAGTATCATCTAGTCCTGCTCCATAATAGGTAGACCCAGGGCCTCCTCCTCATCCTCTGTAATATTTTCAACAGGTCCAATCAGGACGGAACGAGCACAATACATCTCACGCAGTGCATAGAATGATAGGAGATATAAAGCATGCAATAGAGTAAAATACAGGAACTGCTGAAGGAAGATACATGTAGCAAAAGAGATAGCTGTAAAGGAAATATCTACTGTATATAGAGAACTAGCAGTGTCTAGTGAGTCAGAGTAAAATATAGACATGTGAAATGGCATAGGAGATTCATGACTACAGCTAGAAGTGATTCATGACTACAGTACTGCTGGGGTAATATCCACATGACTATTTCCACTCCCCCATCCCCAATCAATACACAAGGATCCATTCAGGTTACGTTAAGATTCGTGATAAGCCCATAAATGGGAGATTCATGAGAGGCTCTGTGAGCATGAGAGTACATGAGTCACAAGCGATTCGTGAATCTATGAAAGCATAGAGATACATGATGATTCGTGAAAAGCACAAACATGCCGTATCTGATGCTCCCGAGGGGGATAACATCTCATGAAAAGATCCATATAGTACCAATCCGTGATAACAATCGTGTCAGCATCAAGTAAAGTAATCTAGAGCAAGAATATAAATCCAGGCAAATATGAAACGGTCAGAGAATGTACTCGCCTGATAACTGAATGTCTGAAGAAGATATACTGCCTGAGGAGAGGTGTGTGGCTCCTAGTCAGAGCACACAGGTCACAATGTATCCACAATGATAAAAATAAAGTATACATGCATACTACATGATTCTAGGTCAAACTGGTCAAAAGTCAACTCTTGGTCACTCTAATAGTCAAACTAAGTCACAGGAAGTCATACTAAGTCAAATAAGGTCAAACAAGATCAAACAAGGTCAAACAAGTTTAATCTAGGTTTAAGTCAACTCCTGGTCAACACTCTAATCAAACTAGTCAATACTAGCCAACATGATCAATCTGGATCAAGTCTAGATCAAACTTAGACCAACTAAGTCATTGGTCAAACAAAGACTAGTCAGTTAGGGTATTAGGTCAAACATGGTCTGACTAGTTGAACTAGTCATTTATTAGGTCAATTAGGTCATGGTTTGACCAATAGTTGACTTTAGTCAACCATGGTCAACAATGGTCAACTCTAAGTCAAGGCTAGGTCAACACTAGTCCAAGTTAGGTCAAACAATGTTAAACTAGTTATTTAGGTCATTCCTAGACATTTCTAGGTTAACTAGGTCAAACTTGACCTAATGTTGACTTTGGTCAACCCTTAGTCAACAAGGGTCAACATGTTGGGTTTTTAGGTCATTAGGTCAATGGGGTTGGTCCCAAGACTATGGGCTAGTCACTTAGGCCATAGGCCATTGCTCTTGGCCATAGGCCATTGTCTAGGTTTTCACATAAACCTATAACTAAGGCTATACATATATAATATATATCTAGGCCTAACTATATATTATGGAAATACCTATATATAATACCCAACCCTACTATATATATATAATAACACTATGTATATATCTACACAAATATATATCATATATATATATATCATCATATGAGATAGAGCTGAGAGAGAGAGAGTTTAGATAGTGAGACAGTGAGAGAGAGAGACTGTGAGGAGAGTGAGAGATCAACGGTGGGGAAATTCCAGAACCTGGAACCCACAATCAAACCCCCAAACCACACCACAATAACATATATACATAGATATGTATATATACATAACTATACACCACACATCCAAATCCCCTCAAATTCGACCCACACCCTCAAATATACATATACTACACATATACACATTAAATACACTAATACAATGCAAAAATCAATAGCAAAATCGATTCAAAAATCGATTTTGCGAAAATCTGGAATTTCCAGAAAACTGGAAATTGGACAGTGAAAACCCAACTTGGGTTAGTTCAAACATCACCTAAACCGAACTAAGGTGACCCAAGCTCGGTTGGTAATGACAGCCCCTAGGTTAGACTAGGTCCCTAGTAGCCTGACACGGTGCCACGACACGACACGGCGTGTCCACAAGGATTTAAAGTCACCCGGGTAAATTAGGTTTAACTGACACAGTGTAAAACCAATAGGGGTCTAGGACACGACACAAAGCGACACAGGCCTCGTGCTCGTGCCCGAAGGTGCGCCTAGGGTTGGGCTTCGTGTCCATGGGCCTGATACGTGTCCACGTGTGTGTAGAGGGGACACGACACACGTATCAGAAGCCCTAAATTACGTGTTCAGACTGCGTGTCAGCGTTTTCGCGTGTCTCGTGTTCGCGACACGGGACACGTGACACCACGTGGTTGTGTCCAATGTGTTCGCCTATATACAGGCTTCGTGTCCATGTCAGTACCAAGTGTCTACGTGTCGTGTACAGCGACACGACACGTTCAAAGTCTAGTGTCTGCGTGTGTGTACACTGTGTATAGAACGACCCTTGCGGGGACGATTCCGTGTCCGACACGACACGAGGTCATCCCAAACTTTGGGGATGACCTGTCAGTCATTGCCCCGTGCTCTGTGCCAATTTTGGCGTGTCCACGCGGCTTGTACAGTGCGTGGGGACACTGTGGTAGCAGGACACAATTTCTGTGCATTGCACTGTGTCCCGAGAGCTTGTGTGTCCAATTTTGGACACGACACAAAGTCAAATTGTGCTCAGTGACACAGGGTTAGGGTTAGGGTTAGCTAGGCTAGGTTTTTGTTCAATTAGTTGCAAAAACAGTAAATCCCTTCTCTGTGGCATTTAACCAAACACCTATGCATAAAACATGATACGTGTCCGATACGGACACGAATCAATTCCTAATTTCACCAAACCCTACCCACAGCTAGGTTATGCCTATGAGCATGCATATGTGAAGAAAAAACAGTGTAATAACTAGGTTTGCATATATATACCTTGTGATGTGGTTTTCTTGAAAAAACACAAAAATGAGAAGTGGTGTCCACTAGTCTTGGTGTGTCCTAGCTTGTGAATACTTGCTTGCTAGCCTCCTTAAGCTCCCTCTAGATTGTAGGAACCCAATGCAAGAAGTTTGAAGTGATTTGGATCACTATGGTGAGAGTTGTGGATTTTTCAAGGAAAGGCTATTTTGATGGTTTAAACATGTAAATTTAAATGCAAAGAAATGAACCAATATATATAGAATGATCAACCCAAAGGGGGGGGTGCCTTGGCCGGCCAAGTATGGCCTAGGACTAGGGTGGCATGGTGTGGTTTTACTTCTAGGCTAAGAGAAAGACTTATGTGACAATTAATTGATATTTTGCACAATTTAAGCAAAATATCTATAAAGGTGAATGTAGATATTTTCCCTTCCTTTAACTAAATGAAAATATCATCCTTAGCCATTCTAGGTTAGTAGCTAACCTATGGATTAGGGTAATTAGGTTAGGGATTAGCAAGTCACTAATTAAGAAGTCCATGAATAGTAATTTCTCACTAATCCAACCTTAAACCCAATAATTTCCTAGAAATTACCAAAATACCCCTATGGCTAAAAATCACCAAAATGATATTCTAAGCCTATGGTCAAGTTCACATGGTCATGGCAATGTCTAGGTTTAAGGAAACTAGGGTTTACAATAAGTTATACTAACCAAAATCACAAAGTCATAAGTCATGACTTAGCATGACTTAGAAAATAGTTTAATCTAACTAAAATCACCAGAAAATCATACCATGACTAAAATACCACTAATAAATAATAAAAATAATAAATTTTCAAAAATTCCCAATCTCAGAAAACAGGGTGTTACAAGTCTACCCACCTTAAAATAATTTCGTCCTCGAAATTTAGATGGTCGTACTCCTTCTAGGTCAAACCTCCAATAATCAAGGACGAAGCCACTACCTAGGCAACATACAAGGTCAATCAAGCCAAATAGGGGTAGTAGACCTATACTGGGTCATGTCAAAAAATTGGTTGGCAGTTTTAGGTCATAAGGTGTAGTATGTCATGTCTAGGTCATGTATGTGAAGTCAGTTTTGAGAAAACAACTAGTCTTGTGCTCCAAATTTAAAAGTCACGGTAATGTACCTACGATGATCATAATTTAGAGTGGGAAAAGTCTATGGCCTAAATTGAACCAAAAAATCATGATGAATAGTAGTGTAAAGGACATGTTAGGTGGGACAGTCCTGGTCATAGGTATAGACTAGGAAGATAAGGAAACAATAAATCACAGGGCTAAAAGGGTTACCATTCTATGGTCAGAGATACTATCAAAAAGGCATAACATATATATACACTAATTTATTTAGGAAAATTCTTGACAAAAGAGTTTAGTCAAGAATTATATTAACAACTAAACTACTCCTACTCCTACTCCTACTCCTACTCCTATGTAAGAGATGAAGAAACAACAACAATCGACAAAATCAAAGAACTAACAGGTCAAAACTGATCACTAATAAAGAACAGGTAGGAGCAGATGGAATTGGATTTTAAGATAGATAATGAAGCAAGGTGGGAATGGAATTTAGAATAACAGAACCTGCAAGCACATCACCAACTGCCTGAGCATCCTCAACTGTCATGGCGTAAGCACGCCCCTGCTGACCTCTTCCAGCCTGCTGCTGAAACTGCAAAAATCTCTGCTGCTGTGGCTGTAATGGTCCTCTCTGCTGCTGTCCTACCGGAGCCTTGGCTCCTGCTCCTGGTGCTGCTCCCTGTGCTACTCTGCCTGTGTACTGGGAACACTCCCTCAGCTGGTGGTCCGCTGCCCCACATAGTAGGCACGAGCCCAACCTCTTCCTGCACTCTCCCCATCCATGTCCCGATTTCTTACAGTAGGGACAACTGGTAGTCTGCTGTCTCGGGACCTGCTGCTGCTGCCTCGGCTGTTGATACTGCTGTGGCTGCCTCTGCTGCTGCTGATAGTGAGGCCTCTTGGCCTGACCTCCACTGCTGCCTGCTCCCTGTGTATCACGGCCCCTCTTGAGCTTCAGCTCAAGATCATCCTCAGCCGCCATCGCTCCTGCTAGAATATCCTCAAATGTGGCACTCCTCTCACTCTTGGTCAAGGACTTGACTTCCTTGACCAAGCCCTTCCTGAACCTCCTCGCCTTCGCTGCCTCGCTAAGGCCCTCCACGAATCTGCTCAACCGGCAAAACTCACCGGCGTACTCCTCTACGGTCTGGTTCCCCTGAACCAGGTTCTCGAACTGTGTCTCCAAAGCGCCGACTGCCTGATCTGGGAAAAACTTCCCCTTGAAGAGCTCCTTGAAAGCTCTCCATGCCTGCCTGGAGTACCTACTCTCGGGTCCGTCTGATACCAGGTACGGGCAAGATCCCGCATCTGGCTAGCTGCTGCCTCCACCTGGAGTCCGGCTGGTATCTCCGCCAGTCGGAAGATCTCCTCGATGTGCTCTATCCAGTCATCCGCATAAAGAATCCCCTCAGTCCCCAAGAAGTCCCTGGGGTTCATCTTCTTGAAGTCCTGTATGCCCGGAATCTTCTGCTGCTGCGGCTGTCCTGATCCTCCCTGTGGCTGGGCTGCCAACCTCTCTATCGTCGCCGTGGCCAGCTGATGGACATCATCAATGCCTCTGGTAAAAGCCGTCGTCTGACGCTGAGTCTGGGTCTGGTGCGACTCGAGAAACTGCTGGAAGTAGGAGAACATCTGTGCAGCATCCACATACCCAGATGGCATCTGCTGCTGGTACCCCTGCTGGTACTGTTGCTGCTGCTGATACTCCGGCTGAAACTGAGGCTGACGAAACTGCGGGGGAGGCATGTCTGGAGTAGCTGGAATGACCCCTGAATAGTAAGAGGTGCACCCCCAACTGGGGCAGAAGCTCCCACATGAGCTGGAGTATGGGGAGCTGCAGTCCCCGGGTCCTGGTGAGCTGGACGAGAGGTGGCAGACCTCTCAGTGGTATCACCTGGACCGAGACGCTGCGATCGTGTCTCCACCATCCTGAAGACAGATCAATAAGGAAGTCAATAACGGTACAAGGATGATAGTATCAAAGGACAATATGAAGTAGATTATATAGATTTGAACAAAAGTCAGTAGATTCAAATCCATGGAAATTTTTCCTAATTTGTGATTGAGTATCCACTCTCTCTAAGCCTATTCCTTAATCCTATCACAGGCTGTAGTGATACTCTAGTTCGAATATCACTACATAAACTCGAGACCTGCATGGGCCACCACTAAAAACGTGTCACGACCCGCACCCTAGAGTAAGGGCACGAGAAGTGGGTACGTCCAGCCTACGCCGCAGTGTCGGCGGTAGAACGCTGTCCTAGGTAAGTCATCTAACAATATCAAGTACCTGTACAGTTTATACTCTCCGAGTGGAGGTGACAAACAGAAATAATCTCAATCACATCTAGGTAGAGAATGAAGAACAGATAGATAGTAACTCAAGGAGAACCATAGCATAGATGAAATAAGACTAAGTGTCTAAGATACATAACATCCAGAATGTCAACTCATAATACAAGACTAAGAGTCTATACATGACTCAACATCTCAAAATACAACTCAGATGTGAGACAAAAGTAAATATAGAAAAGACTGCCTAGGCTAAACTGGTCTAGACTACTGGAACAACATCCTCAGCTGCAGGTGGATCCTGCTGAGGGTCCACAACATAAGTATCATCTAGTCCTGCTCCATAATAGGTAGACACCAGGGCCTCCTCCTCATCCTCTGTAATATTTTCAACAGGTCCAATCAGGACGGGAACGAGCACAATACATCTCACGCAGTGCATAGAATGATAGGAGATATAAAGCATGCAATAGAGTAAAATACAGGAACTGCTGAAGGAAGATACATGTAGCAAAAGAGATAGCTGTAAAGGAAATATCTACTGTATATAGAGAACTAGCAGTGTCTAGTGAGTCAGAGTAAAATATAGACATGTGAAATGGCATAGGAGATTCATGACTACAGCTAGAAGTGATTCATGACTACAGCTGCTGGGGTAATATCCACATGACTATTTCCACTCCCCCATCCCCAATCAATACACAAGGATCCATTCAGGTTACGTTAAGATTCGTGATAAGCCCATAAATGGGAGATTCATGAGAGGCTCTGTGAGCATGAGAGTACATGAGTCACAAGCGATTCGTGAATCTATGAAAGCATAGAGATACATGATGATTCGTGAAAAGCACAAACATGCCGTATCTGATGCTCCCGAGGGGGATAACATCTCATGAAAAGATCCATATAGTACCAATCCGTGATAACAATCGTGTCAGCATCAAGTAAAGTAATCTAGAGCAAGAATATAAATCCAGGCAAATATGAAACGGTCAGAGAATGTACTCGCCTGATAACTGAATGTCTGAAGAATATACTGCCTGAGGAGAGGTGTGTGGCTCCTAGTCAGAGCAACACAGGTCACAATGTATCCACAATGATAAAAATAAAGTATACAATGCATACTACATGATTCTAGGTCAAACTGGTCAAAAGTCAACTCTTGGTCAACTCTAATAGTCAAACTAAGTCACAGGAAGTCATACTAAGTCAAATAAGGTCAAACAAGATCAAACAAGGTCAAACAAGTTTAATCTAGGTTTAAGTCAACTCCTGGTCAACACTCTAATCAAACTAGTCAATACTAGCCAACATGATCAATCTGGATCAAGTCTAGATCAAACTTAGACCAACTAAGTCATTGGTCAAACAAAGACTAGTCAGTTAGGGTAATTAGGTCAAACATGGTCTGACTAGTTGAACTAGTCATTTATTAGGTCAATTAGGTCATGGTTTGACCAATAGTTGACTTTAGTCAACCATGGTCAACAATGGTCAACTCTAAGTCAAGGCTAGGTCAACACTAGTCCAAGTTAGGTCAAACAATGTTAAACTAGTTATTTAGGTCATTCCTAGACATTTCTAGGTTAACTAGGTCAAACTTGACCTAATGTTGACTTTGGTCAACCCTTAGTCAACAAGGGTCAACATGTTGGGTTTTTAGGTCATTAGGTCAATGGGGTTGGTCCCAAGACTATGGGCTAGTCACTTAGGCCATAGGCCATTGCTCTTGGCCATAGGCCATTGTCTAGGTTTTCACATAAACCTATAACTAAGGCTATACATATATATATATATAGGCCTAACTATTATTAATATGGAAATACCTATATATAATACCCAACCCTACATATATATATAAATAACACTATGTATATATCTAACACAAAATATATATCATATATATATATATATCATATATAGAGAGAGGAAAGAGAGAGAGTGAAATAGAGAGAGAGAGTTAGAGATAGTGAGACAGTGAGAGAGAGACTGTGAGGAAGAGTGAGAGATCAGACAGGGGGGGAAATTCCAGAACCTGGAACCCACAATCAAACCCCCACACACACACACATAACATAATACATAGATATGTATATATATACATAACTATACACACACACATCCAAATCCCCTCAAATTCGACCCACACCCTCAAATATACATATACTACACATATACACATTAAAATACACTAATACAATGCAAAAATCAATAGCAAAATCGATTCAAAAATCGATTTTGCGAAAATCTGGAATTTCCAGAAAACTGGAAATTGGACAGTGAAAACCCAACTTGGGTTAGTTCAAACATCACCTAAACCGAACTAAGGTGACCCAAGCTCGGTTGGTAATGACAGCCCCTAGGTTAGACTAGGTCCCTAGTAGCCTGACACGGTGCCACGACACGACACGGCGTGTCCACAAGGATTTAAAGTCACCCGGGTAAATTAGGTTTAACTGACACAGTGTAAAACCAATAGGGGTCTAGGACACGACACAAAGCGACACAGGCCTCGTGCTCGTGCCCGAAGGTGCGCCTAGGGTTGGCTTCGTGTCCATGGGCCTGATACGTGTCCACGTGTTGTGTAGAGGGGACACGACACACGTATCAGAAGCCCTAAATTACGTGTTCAGACTGCGTGTCAGCGTTTTCGCGTGTCTCGTGTTCGCGACACGGGACACGTGACACCACGTGGTTGTGTCCAATGTGTTCGCCTATATACAGGCTTCGTGTCCATGTCAGTACCAAGTGTCTACGTGTCGTGTACAGCGGACACGACACGTTCAAAGTCTAGTGTCTGCGTGTGTGTACACTGTGTATAGAACGACCCTTGCGGGGACGATTCCGTGTCCGAACACACGAGGTCATCCCAAACTTTGGGGATGACCTGTCAGTCATTGCCCCGTGCTCTGTGCCAATTTTGGCATGTCCACGCGGCTTGTACAGTGCGTGGGGACACTGTGGTAGCAGGACACAATTTCTGTGCATTGCACTGTGTCCCGAGAGCTTGTGTGTCCAATTTTGGACACGACACAAAGTCAAATTGTGCTCAGTGACACAGGGTTAGGGTTAGGGTTAGCTAGGCTAGGTTTTTGTTCAATTAGTTGCAAAAACAGTAAATCCCTTCTCTGTGGCATTTAACCAAACACCTATGCATAAAACGATACGTGTCCGATACGGACACGAATCAATTCCTAATTTCACCAAACCCTACCCACAGCTAGGTTATGCCTATGAGCATGCATATGAAGAAAAAACAGTGTAATAACTAGGTTTGCATATATATACCTTGTGATGTGGTTTTCTTGAAAAAACACAAAAATGAGAAGTGGTGTCCACTAGTCTTGGTGTGTCCTAGCTTGTGAATACTTGCTTGCTAGCCTCCTTAAGCTCCCTCTAGATTGTAGGAACCCAATGCAAGAAGTTTGAAGTGATTTGGATCACTATGGTGAGAGTTGTGGATTTTTCAAGGAAAGGCTATTTTGATGGTTTAAACATGTAAATTTAAATGCAAAGAAATGAACCAATATATATAGAATGATCAACCCAAAGGGGGGGGTGCCTTGGCCGGCCAAGTATGGCCTAGGACTAGGGTGGCATGGTGTGGTTTTACTTCTAGGCTAAGAGAAAGACTTATGTGACAATTAATTGATATTTTGCACAATTTAAGCAAAATATCTATAAAGGTGAATGTAGATATTTTCCCTTCCTTTAACTAAATGAAAATATCATCCTTAGCCATTCTAGGTTAGTAGCTAACCTATGGATTAGGGTAATTAGGTTAGGGATTAGCAAGTCACTAATTAAGAAGTCCATGAATAGTAATTTCTCACTAATCCAACCTTAAACCCAATAATTTCCTAGAAATTACCAAAATACCCCTATGGCTAAAAATCACCAAAATGATATTCTAAGCCTATGGTCAAGTTCACATGGTCATGGCAATGTCTAGGTTTAAGGAAACTAGGGTTTACAATAAGTTATACTAACCAAAATCACAAAGTCATAAGTCATGACTTAGCATGACTTAGAAAATAGTTTAATCTAACTAAAATCACCAGAAAATCATACCATGACTAAAATACCACTAATAAATAAAAATAATAAATTTTCAAAAATTCCCAATCTCAGAAAACAGGGTGTTACACGTACGCTCAGGTCTGCGTACCAGAGGATCCATACACTTCCAATGGGAAGCGTACGCAAGGGTCAGCGTACACAAGCGCACGCTTAAGCTACAGGTCAGCGTACGCTCAAGCTAGCGTATGCTCAAGACTGCGTACGTTCAAGCTAGCGTACGAAAGGAGCCAGCGTACGCCTTGCTCGCTTAAGCTAGCGTATGCTCAAGACACGCTACCAACAGGCAGCGTATCAAGGTGAGCGTACGTTCACTAAAGAGCAGCGTACGAAGGCACGCATATGCTCGCTAAAGAGCAGCGTACGAAGGCTAGCGTACGCTCACTAAAGAGCAGCGTACGAAGGCTAGCGTACGCTCACTAAAGAGCAGCGTACGAAGGCTAGCGTACGCTCACTAAAGAGCAGCGTACACTCAGTGGCGTAAGCTAAAAGCTAGCTCACTGTTCACTGTCTTCTCCAAATGGCAAGAACAGCAAGAACTCCAAGGATGGAACCCAAAACTCTAAATGCTCATAACTTGGTCAAAACAAGTCCGAATCCAACCTTCCAAAGGTCAAAATTGGGTAGAATAAAGTTCTCTTCAACATGGAACAGTCAAAACTTGAAAACAAAGGAGTTTGATAGATCAAAACCACCAAAATCCGAAAATACTAAAACTCTAGATCTACAACAATTAAAGCCTCAAAATGGAAAATGGCAAGTTCTAATGTGGTTTAGAATCAGGAGGAGAAGCTAATGAAACCATCAAAAGGAGTTCTCTTGTGGAAGCAAGTTGCACTTGCCTAAGGGTTGGGGAGTTGTGGAGAGAAAGGAAGAAGAAGAAGAAGAAGAAGAAATAAATGAGAATTATGGAGGAGAGAGAAGGTTGGTGGGGAAATAAATATTATGGGTTGGTGGTAGGTAGGGGGTTCACCTTGGTCCATGATGGACCAAGCAACCAGCCGGCCAAACCAAACCAACCCAAACCGAGAGTTAAACCAAGCCAAGAAAACTAAACAAGGAACAATACAAGAAAATATGTACACGTATTTCCAAAAATACGTAATACGAATCACAGGTATTACACCGTCCGAGGGAAGTCGCACCCGTGCACGGGCCATCCGAGTCCATTGACCATGCAATACGTACCATAGCATACAATTCATATCGTTCAACCAATCTCGTGTTCCATAAACATAGTCCCGCACCATAAACATATTCCCGTCTCATAAACATAATCCACCATCCATATGGGGAGCTCCGTCGGCGTTATGTCCCAACACATCCATATTGATGCACGACGCCCAAGGCTTAGTTATCTCATACTCATATTCAACGCGTACCATTCGTAAGTCATTCTCATAGCCTAGTTCCGTAGTTACTTAGTCTTTTCGTAGCATAAGTGCCCGAGGGCACGCTCAGCACCGTAATCAATGTTCTATGCCTAGTGTTCAATGTTCTCGGAGGCGTGCACGTGATGCACATCTCGATATTTTCTTTCAATGTTCTACCATCATTGCCCTACCGCGACTCGTACACTTGATGCACGTCGCTTCAATTGTTCAATTTTCAATGTTCTACCTTAGTGTTCAACGCATATTAAGGCACCTAATCGTCGAGCTACGCTCGCTAACTCGATAACATATTACGCATACAATGATATCTCTTATTAGACGTGAAGGAATAGGAAGAGAGAGTCAAGAACCCGTCCACTTAAGTCGATACGCCTTGCCGTTTTGCCGAGTTGAAGCGGCTCGCTTCCATAACTTGGTCGCATAGCTAACTCTCGGACTTAGCCATTCCTTTGAACTACTCGGTTGATTTGGCCTATCGCGCCCATACCGCGATCCGTAATCTAGCATAAAGGCATAGCCTGCACACCAGATCAACTAAATCAGCACTTGCTCAACGGGACTTATTCTTTGCGTCGATTCGATCCATAGATTCTAATCGACTCAAAGCTTACCTTTGGCCAACGTAACTCTCGCATCGATTTGCATCGATACCTCATCGGTCAACGCAACTCTTCGAGACAACGACTCATCATAATGTACCGAGCAGAGCGGGACATTACATAATATACCACTCAAAACAAGGTTCGTCCTCGAACCGAAACCAACACTTAAATCCAAGTGTCTCGTTAGATCGTTTCAAGATCTCGTGCTACTATCGTTGGAATCATACAAATTAGTTTGGATCATACACATATTTTAGGCATTCCGCTAATATATGCATTTCAGCCAAGCTCAGTTGTAGGATAACGGGACAATTAACAAGCTCGCTTAAATCCTCAAGCACCAATCGTTTCGTACTTGACTTGGTCATATCTTAACGCCTATTCCCAAATACTTCTCGTATGTATCATCCCATAACATGCGATCCTCTTCCAAACATCTTCTGCACATAACTTGATTCAAACCCGTAACTTCGATCTCATAAGTTTCTCGTCGGCCACCTAACACTCGCATTGCATCAAGTCATTGCGCATCTGATCGCAACAATTCTCCGCAATGGCTATTCGTCCAACCATTTCCTATCTCTCGCACAACTCGAGTCCTTCATCCAATCATTCATAACATTTGGCCTTAACGACATGGACTAAGTCCAACATGTCCAAATTCCTTTGCCTATAATCCGTACTAAGTCCACACAACTATTCCAACACGGCCCACGTTCTCGAACTACCTACGCACCGTGTCTGGGGCTACCCCCGCTAGGTAACTTATCCAGACATCGTGCTTAATCTCTCCCGACACAAGAGGTCAACTTGAGTCTACGATGCACAAAGGCAACAATCTTTTCGACCCAAGGTCTCTTACGATACGTCCATCTTTTATTCTCGACGGGGTACGAATCCTTTACTCAATTCTTGAATCAATCCCGACTAGTTCGTTTCATAACATAGATAGCGTGCTTAACACACATAGCCTAACCGTTACTCAAACCGATCTACGACACAACTCTTAAGGTCATTCTATTATTCGTCGCTCTCGCGTATTGCAAAATCCTTGCAATCGCCTTACCGTATCACTATATTAGGCACGTTCCTCAACATATACTTGATCATCGACTACCCAAGTCTATCTGCGTATCCATTCGATCGATCATAACTTTCTAACCATATCGATCTAGTCGAAGGCTACTCGCTAACTTCTAAAACACGATACTCACTCGCTTAGACTTATTCACAACATGCACTACATCATTCCTCCTCCTCATAAAATTTCTTATGCGACTTCTTCAGGGTCATCCTATGGGACTTCAATATTTACTTGATTTGGCGGTCAAGTCTTCTAGGGTCATCTGCCCCGAAATTACGCTCGATAATTGAAGATCATCAACGAGGGACAGTTCCAACGAATCATGCTATATCCTATTACGGAGCCAAATCAATTCACGAAACTTCCTATGGGACTTTACCCAATCTGACATACTTTACAAATCTGCAATTTATCTATCCCCCCGCGCAACTGATGCGCCGTTAACTATTCGAATCACTTATGCACATTGCATGCCGTTACTATTCGAATCACTCATATATTATCGTCGACTATCCTTGCCAGTCATATGTCATATCTACTACTCGCCTCAAATCCGAGTTTACCTATTCGTAATCGTAGTCCGACACATTTCATACTCATCAAAACCATCCTCGAACAACTTTTGCATCAAACCACAAGTCAAATCCGATTTGCCAAGCCTTGCAAGTTTGATCATCCCCACTGTATGAATCACCATACCAGCGCTCACGCGGAATGATCGCCCTAATTTGGCGTGACGCATGTGCGATGCTGGAGTTGCACTCGCATAAGACAAGAATGTCAACATTGTGGTTATCCTCGAAACAATCAGGCACTTTCGTTTTCATCCAAGTATTTTCCAAAGCACTCCTACCATTATCATCCCAATTGCCATAACTTAACTTGCATCCTATTCATCCAACAACAATGCTCAATAATTTTCGTTCATTCGATCAGAGTATCTCCGAGTTATTGTATATCGTCTTTGATACGCCTCAATACCATCGTCGATATGCATAACTTGAACATCTTCCTTTCTCATAAGCTCAAATTCGTTAAATTATCGCCGTTGTCCAAACTCGAATACGAATCAAGTCTCACGTACCAAGATCCATTCCGTTGTAACTAACCACCATAATCGTGACACAATTTCCAATTCATATATTCATTCTCATATCCCTAACTCGCACTTCCAAATCGTGCTACCGACTCGTCGTGCTAACCCAAATTTGTTCGTACGATTTCTCCGTACCTACTCAATGTAAATTCAACCGGCCGACTATTCTTCAACACAACATTCTCTTGCTATGCTCTGCCTATCGTTCGACTTACACTTAACGAATCCTGATCTGACGTATCATCCATAGATACGACTTCACGCATAATCGTTCAACTCAATTCATCGAAGCATACTTGCATCGACTTCTATCAAGTCATTCCCACTCAAGCCTCGGTACTACTTTCGTCCGTTGAGGACAACATATCGTAACAGCAAAATCGTCTCGACGAAACCTATCACAAGTCACCAAACGGCTTAACATAGCTGTCGCTAAGTGGTATTCCATATACCACTCAGAAATCGAGCCTATCGTTATCGATACAATGCCTCAATACATCGATCACACAATTAGTATTGCATATACCACTCGAAATCAAGTCATTACTCGACATCACACTCCGCATAGGTCCGATATCTATTTCTCAATCAACTATCCCGTATGGCATCCTTCCGATCCCAGCTCTAGCGTTCGCTAAAGTTTGACTTGCATTCACTCTAACCGTATCTTGGCGATCATGTCGATCACACCCGCAATATTCGCTTATTTGAAGCTCAACGTGATATTCGGCCAACATGAACGTTCGCCTACTCAACTCGACTTAGCGACCAACTCGACTCGTTACTATCGCATCCGCATCTTCCGATCTCGCTCATTGTAACTCGTACAATAACTCATTTCGATACTCAAGGTCTTTACTCAATCCCGTGCAACATTTCGCTATCCATCCGCATAGCCATGCAATACGCATCATACCATATCGACTCGTTGTACCGATACAACGAACGATTCACGACTTGCTGCACTCCGTGCAACCAACAACACATAATAGTTCGCATAGCAACATAACACGCATCACCTCACATGTCGATCCGTTGCACTTCGTGCAACCACAACACATATCTTCTCGCACTTCGTGCGACCAACAACACATAACTTCTCGCGTTTCGTGCGATCAACATTACGTATATCATTGCACTTCGTGCAACCAACATCACCATATTCGTTGTACTTCGTGCGACCAGCATTCCATAACTCGTTGCACTTCGTGCAACCAACGTTCTTCGATGGCACTCGAAGATAGCATGATAGTCTGGACATACTTGTGGCAGATGTACGCACTCAATATAGATTATTGTATGGAACATCCAATGTAGCGTCGAGCAGATCCATGAGCCATGCGGTTGCGGAAACAACTTAGAGTCGACTGAATTCGATAGCGAAGCAATTGAGGGTCAAAGAGATTCATGCATGGTCCAAAGGATGGAACCGCTCTGATACCAACTTGTCACGCCCCAATCTGGAAAATCGCTCGTCCTCGCTAGATTTTACCCGAATCATCGTCCTCGCTGGGCGTGATGCCGCACGAGCCTGGAGTTGTGCTCGTGCAAGGCAAGATAACGGTTCACATAGTGATTATCTCAAGATCGTAACATAAGCAGCGGAAGGAAACAAAGAATACAATAAGAATCTCTTTTATTTATAATGAACTGAAGGTTACAAGGCTCTGAATAGCCCAACATATATACCAATTGGCTACAACGCTCATGATCTCTCTAGCTCACAAAGGATTACATTGTTCCATACATTATGCCTCTTTATAGCCACCAAGTAGTCTTCGGCCGAACATCTCATGTCGCAAGTCCGAACGCCTATGCGGTAGCTCCTCTTGAACGCCAAGGACTCCATGCCTCGGCACGTCCAAGCCAAGCTCCGCCCCGTGCTGAACATACCTGAACCTGTACATAACTAGTGGGGGATTAGTGCTTTCGTCCTCGCTTCGCACTGATCAAGACCCGCTCACACCCAAACCAAACACTAAGTATATTTAGTGAAACATGCATCTTAATTTGTGATCCTGCTATTTAGCCTTAGGATCAGTTTCATGGCAATCTTCATATATAGCAACTTATCATAAATGTGTCCCATGCCGTGTTCCTGCAGCAGATACAGTTAGCCATAATATAAACATAACATAGTGTTTCTTGTCCATCTCCATTCCTCTTTGCCTAGCCTGCCATGGTTAGAACTTACATAAGCAATCATACGATTCACGCAACTAACCAATCATAATCGTAAACATATGCATAAGGGTGGCAGGACTTACGCCTGCACCCAACTCTCATCTCAGCCCACCGGCCCTATCTATATGAAGGTCACAGTGTTTCGCACCGTAATGGACTTGGCATCTCTTATATGTAAGCCTACGATCACTTCGATACGGGTTGCTAGTCCAGTATCCGAAGGATCCCAAACTTACGGATATCATAGCTTATCACAGCACTGGACGGTCGCAATCGTCCGAATGATGTGCACCAAAATACCACACATAATTCCCTTAGGCGGACGGTTCCGGTGCCCCGGCGTAACCGTCCGAGGGAAGCCACACCCGTGCACGGGCCATCCGAGTCCATTGACCATGCAATATGTACCATAGCATACAATTCATATCGTTCAACCAATCTCGTGTTCTATAAACATAGTCCCGCACCATAAACATATTCGCGTCTCATAAACATAATCTACGATCCATATGGGGAGCTCCGTCGGCGTTATGCCCCAACACATCCATATTGATGCACGACGCCCAACGGCTTAGTCATCTCATACTCATATTCAACGCGTACCATTCGTAAGTCATTCTCATAGCCTAGTTCCGTAGTTACTTGGTCTTTTCGTAGCATGAGTGCCCGAGGGCACGCTCAGCACCGTAATCAATGTTCTATGCCTAGTGTTCAATGTTCTCGGAGGCGTGCACGTGATGCACATCTCAATATTTTCTTTCAATGTTCTACCATCATTGCCCTACCGTGACTCATACACCTGATGCACGTCGCTTCAATTGTTCAATGTTCAATGTTCTACCTTAGTGTTCCACGCATATTAAGGCACCTAATCGCCGAGCCACGCTCGCTAACTCGATATCATATTACGCATACAATGATATCTCTTATTAGACGTGAAGGAATAGGGAGAGATAGTCAAGAACCCGTCCACCTTAAGTCGATATGCCTTGTCGTTTCGCAGAGTTGAAGCGGCTCGCTTCCATAACTTGGTCGCATAGCTAACTCTCGGACTTAGCCATTCCTTTGAACTACTCGGTTGATTTGGCCTATCGCGCCCATGCCGCGATCCGTAATCCAGCATAAAGGCATGGCCTGCACACCAGATCAACTAAATCAGCACTTACTCAACGGGACTTATCCTTTACATCGATTCGATCCATAGATTCCAATCGACTCAAAGCTTACCTTTGGCCAACGTAACTCTCGCATCGATTTGCATCGATACCTCATCGGGTCAACGCAACTCTTCGAGTCAACGACTCATCATAATGCACCGAGCGGAGCGGGGCATTACAGGCCGCGAGAAAGATGAAGAAGTGGGCCGACGCAAAGCGAAGGCCGGTCGAGGACAAGGAGGGGGACATGGTGCTGGTGAAGCTACAACCGCAACTGTTTAAGGTGTTCCGTAAGGTACATAAAGGACTAATCCGGAAGTATGAAGGCCCCTTCCCCGTACTCAAGAAGGTAGGCAAGGTGGCCTACAAGCTTGAACTCCCTGCAAGCTGAAGATTCATCCAGTCTTCCATGCCAGTTGCTTGAAGCCGTACCATGAAGACTTGGAGGATCCCCAGCGAGGAGTTCCGAAGCGACCGACAACGACCATGATGACTTCCTTCGACAAGGAGGTGGAAGCCGTGCTGGACAGGAGGACCATTCGGCGGCGAGGCGTGTCCCCGTATGTGGAGTACCTCATCCAGTGAAAGGGCTTGCCTTACGTCGAGTCTAGCTGGGAACGTGTTGATACGCTACATCAGTTCGAAGCCGAGATCCAGGCGTTTCTCAGTGAGCATGGTTGACGAGGGCGTCAACGCCTTAGGTGGGGGAGAATGTAACATCCCAAATGTTGTACCCCACCCGAGGCCCAGTTGTATAACCTTTTCACGGACCAAAGTTATGCGAAAAGCTTCCAGAACTGTCACGCCCCAGGACCAAAATACTGGAGACCGGGGGCGGACATAGCCAGCTACGTATAATGAAATAGAATCCATCTCACTATACGGTCACGGCTGTCTAGAAATATGAGGGTTTATCTACAAGCCAACAGTCTCTTAAGGTCAGAAATTATCCTATTGTCTCAATCTCAACCAACTAATAATAATCACAAGATATCAGATCACCAATATACAATTGTAAGGCGTCCCAAATATTACATATCCAAATGATCATGAAGCTAGTCGTACAAAATATAAAGACTAGCAAGAGTTAAGTCATACATGATCAACCTCGAGTTGTCAATCATGTTCACAGCCCGTAGGCAGACAGAAAGTAAAGTGCATCGAGCTAACAAGTGCTCGTCGGCTAAACGCCTCAAAAGAATAATGTACAATTACAGTGGGAGAACAAAAGAAACCCACTCGTTGCCAGGATTTCCTCTAGTGGTCACCATCTGGCTGGAAAGCAGGTAGATCCTTTGCTGCTGCTCCGGTATCTGGCCATACAAAACCAGCTGGGTCAGACCCCAGAAAGAGTAAGTGCCACAAAGGAGGCCACAAAATAAGAACTAAAGCCAACAAATTAGCACAATAATATAAGGTAATAAAGACAGGAATTAAGGAAAAACATAACAGGAGATATACGATAAGATAACCATGGGACTATTCAGATAACCAGGTTACAACCCTAAACCAAACAAGGACCGGGGTTGTAACCCTTCGTCTGAACGGAACTTGGATTCTCCCACCATTTATCGGCAAAATATAAGAAAATTATGACAGGTAGCAATTCTTATGCGGGAATCAAGACAAGACTAGACAAGTTATACTTCATTCAATCACTCACGGCCAAGCAAATACTGCGGCTTACTACTTTAACTAACTAGGGTTATCACAAACCTAATTACTAACAAGATGCAATGAGAATTCCAAGTCCTGTTACCTGTTTGTTACTACCTGAGTGATCCCAGCAAGAAAAGAAAAAGTTAGCAGGATTAGCAGACACACTGTAGTAAGATACATGTGTCCAAAGGTACCACACTCGACGACGGACTGGAAGTGCGCTCATCTCGACGGATAGCAACAAATCCTAAGTATATATATATATATAAGGCCGGGACCAAAGGGGCAACAGGTAACTGGAAAATTCTCCATGAACTATTTGATCAATCTAGTCATTAATCCTAGCCATATTCAGTATGAATCCCTGACCGTGGGAAACCAGGGATTCATGTCCTAGACATGATGCAAGACAAGACAGGTTCATTTGTACAAATACATTCACCCACGGTGTCCAGGCCATTTATTCTTGTCAAGTCGTATTAGCCGTCGCAACAGCATTAAGATAATCATGTCAGGGTACTTGTTACAAGTTACAAGTCAAGTCAAGTCAAGTCAAGTCAAGAGTGCGCCGCCACGGGCCACTATCAAGTTATCAAGTCACAAGGATTAATTACAAGTTACAAGTTAGGTGTGCACCCACCGGGTCACTAGCAAGGAGGTCAGAGAATACCAAAATCATAATTCACAGAAAATCCCGAAAACCGTACTAGTCATAAACAATTACTAGAATATCGTGTTAGGCCGTGTCGGGTCAAGATAGTAGTGCTGTGTTGAACAGATCTCAGGAAAACCAAATCCACAAACGAAACCAAGTCAAGAAATAAAATCAATACTCCAAAAGCCAATGGGTTAAGCAAGGGGTTCAGGGGAGCAGCGTACGCACAAGGGCACGCACGAAGGAGAGCTGCGTACGCACAAAAGTCACGCACGCAGGAGAGCTGGGTACGAGAAAAGTCACGCACGCAGGAGAGCTGCGTACAAGAAAAGTCACGCACGCAGGAGAGCTGCGTACGAGAAAGTTACGCACACAGGAGAGCGGCATACGTGAAAAGTCACGCACACAGGAGAGCGGCATACGTGAAAAATCAGGCACACAGGAGAGCGGCATACGTGAAAAGTCACGCACGCCAGAGAGCTGCGTACGTGAAAATTCACGCACACAGGAGAGCGGCATACGTGAAAAATCACGCACACAGGAGAGCGGCATACGTGAAAAGTCACGCACGCCAGAGAGCAGCGTACGTGAAAAGTCACGCACACAGGAGAGCGACATACGTAAAAAATCACGCACACAGGAGAGCGGCATACGTAAAAAGTCACGCACGCAGGAGAGCGGCATACGTGAAAAATCACGCACACAGGAGAGCGGCATACGTGAAAAGTCACGCACAGAGAGCTGCGTACGTGAAAAGTCACGCACACAGGAGAGCGACATACGTGAAAAATCACGCACACAGGAGAGCGGCATACGTGAAAAGTCACGCACGCAGGAGAGCGGCATACGTGAAAAATCACGCACACAGGAGAGCGGCATACGTGAAAAGTCACGCACGCCAGAGAGCTGCGTACGTGAAAAGTCACGCACACAGGAGAGCGGCATACGTGAAAAATCACGCACACAGGAGAGCGGCATACGTAAAAAATCATGCACAAAGGAGAGCGGCATACGTAAAAAGTCACGCACACAGGAGAGCGGCATACGTGAAATATCACGCACACAGGAGAGCGGCATACGTGAAAAGTCACGCACGCCAGAGAGCTGCGTACGTGAAAAGTCACGCACACAGGAGAGCGGCATACGTGAAAAATCACGCACACAGGAGAGCGGCATACGTAAAAAATCACGCACACAGGAGAGCGGCATACGTGAAACGTCACGCACACAGGAGAGCGGCATACGTAAAAAATCACGCACACAGGAGAGCGGCATACGTGAAAAGTCACGCACGCCAGAGAGATGCGTACGTGAAAAGTCACGCACACAGGAGAGCTGCGTACGTGCAAAAGCACACAAGCGGAGAGCTGCGTACGCGTAAAAACACGCACGCAGGGTCTGGGTCTTCTTCTCCATGGCTGAGAAGAAGCTCTCATGGCTCCAAAACTTCAAAACCTCATAACTTGGCCATCCGAACTCCAAATCCAGATTTCCAAAGTTCCAACCAGGGTGGAATGGAATTCTCTTCCACATGAAAACATCAAAACCCATAAAAACCCAACTTAAATAGATCAAAACCATACAAAACCAAAAATAGGGAAAACTTAGATCTAGAACAATGGAGACTCCAAATTATAAAATGCTAAGTTCTAATGTTGATCACCATGTCCTAATCTAGCAAATAGACCAATAAAAGAGGGTTCTCATGTGGTGGCAAGGTGCACTTGCCTATGGGTATGGAGAGTTGTATGGAGGAAGAAGAAGAAGAAATTAATGGAGGAGGTAATGAAGAGAGAGAGTGTTAGGTGGGGATTATAAAGAGGGTGGAATGTGGTGTTGAGGGTGGAGCATAGGCTAAGGTGTTCCAATACACATTAAACCAAACCAAACCAAACCAACCAACTCAAACCAATTAAAACCGAGCCAGGTCAAAACCCAAAATACGAGAAATACCGAAATTCCACAAGTTGAAAAAAATAAAAATACAAGCTAAAATCCAGATACGAGTATAAATACAAAATACGGGAAATACGAAAATGAGGGTGACAACTCTACCCACCTTAAAAGAATTCCGTCCTCGAAATTTAATCAAGGAGCTAGAGATTGCCACGACAAGCTACACTAAGCACAGGCAAGCTACACTAAGCAGTTCAATCATACAATCATACAATGCAAGCAAGGAAGGGAAAACGTAAGGCATAAGAAAGACATTATACCTCACGAGTCAAACAGGTAGGGATATCGTGATTGGATGTCATCCTCACACTCCCACTTTGACTCTCCCAAGGAGCGATGAACTCAAGCAACATGAACTAAACTGATAGTCTTGCGCTTGAGGTCTCTCTCCTTGGTCAAACAGGGACATGGGCCTTTCCTCATACGAAAAGGTTAAAGGCTATTGGTACCAACCTTTTCGAATGATCTAGGAAATGGCTCGGGCCCGGGATATACCGTTGTAATTAGGACACATGAAACATGACACGTGTCCCGCATAACGACGGCGGAAAGCAAGACAATAGGACACAGATACCTCTCTGTCGATTCTGGATCTGGGCCTGGGCCAGGGCGAACTATTGAGGCCTCTGTTGCTGGAAGGCCTGGGCCTGAGACGGCAATGGACCCGGGAACGGAGGCTGCTGTGGTTGGTGAACTGGAACTGGTTCTGGTGCTGGTGCTGGTGCTGGCCCCATAACCGAGGGACTAGTTACTGTCGACGATGATCTGTTTCTGAATGGACAAGATCCTATCATGTGGTCCGGCGAACCACAAACCAAACACAATCCCTGTGCCCTGCGGCACTCAGTAACAACATGCCCCGACTTCCCGCAATGAGAACAACTCGTTGCGAAAGGCCGCTTCTGCTTCTGCTGCTGGAGATAGGTCGGGGCAGAATGCTGCAAGGATGTAACCGAATCTATTTTCGTAGCTCCAATGGTCAGGGCCCTAGCTGCTGGGGCTGGTGCTGAGGATTGGTTCATCTGGTTGTGAGACCGTTTTCGATCTCCGGTCCGGTCCGCTATCCTTCGGGAAGTGTACTCATGCCTCCTCGCTGCTCGTAAGACGGCATCAAATGTTCTGTGCTCGAACTGCTCTACTGCCAGTATGATCTCCAAGTGGAGCCCCTGCTGAAATCGCTGTGCTCTGTCTAGCTCGGTTGCCACCAAGGTAGGAGCAAACCGACTCAACCTTGAAAACTCGGCCGCATATCCGTCGACCGTCCTGTTCATCTGCCTGAGATTACTAAACCTAGTCTGCAGGTCATATCTAGCCACTGCATCGAAGTACTTGGTCTGAAACATATTACTGAATACCGCCCACATGACAGGCGTACCTAAACTCGCTGCTTGCATAGCCCACCAGCTGCGGCTAGATCTAGTAACTGCAGGCGCACCACCGCCACCTTCTCTGCTTCAGGAGTCCTGGCTGCCTCTAAGATAACTTCAATGTCCTATAGCCAGGCATCTGCAGCAATAGCATCCTCGCTGCCATCGAAGAAGGAAGGGTTCAGGCGCTTGAAATTGTTAACCGCACTGTTCCCTCGAGGACCAATTCCGCTCATAGCATCTTGTACTGCTTGCTGCAAGGCATCACCTCGACGATCCTGAGATGCAAGCAACTCACGGATGAGCCCTATCAAGACCCCATCCTCTGACCCTGCTGGCTGAACTGGCTGGACTGGGGGCTCTGGTTCTCCAGAAGGCATGGCTCGAGAGGCGGCTGCTGAGGACTGATCTTGATCTTCTTGCTGTTGCTGGTCTGCCGGTCGAACTTCTTCTGGCTGATCAACAGGAATGATGCCACTGAAGCAATGACGTCAGGAATATTAAGGAAGGACCAGGATAGAACAATAATGCAAGCAAGTTATCAAGTCAGGGATCCAAGGAGATAAGAAGATACGAGTGGAGATCAAAGGCGAGTACAGATTGAGACATCTATCCGGTAAACTCTCACATTTCTTGATTGACAAGACCTGCATGGGCCACCACTTAAACCATGTCACGCCCCAGAACCAAAATACTGGAGAGCGGGGGCAGACATAGCCAGCTACGTATAATGAAATAGAATCCGTCTCACTATACGGTCACGGCTGTCTAGAAATATGAGGGTTTATCTACAAGCCAACAGTCTCTTAAGGTCAGAAATTATCCTATTGTCTCAATCTCAACCAACTAATAATAATCACAAGATATCAGATCACCAAATATACAATTGTAAGACGTCCCAAACATTACATATCCAGATGATCATGAAGCTAGTCGTACAAAATGTAAGGACTAGCAAGAGTTAAGTCATACATGATCAACCTCGAGTTGCCAATCATGTTCACAGCCCGTAGGCAGACAGAAAGTAAAGTGCATCGAGCTAACAAGTGCTCGTCGGCTAAACGCCTCAAAGAATAATGTACAATTACAGTAGGAGAACAAAAGAAACCCACTCGTTGCCAGGATTTCCTCTAGTGGTCACCATCTGGCTGGAAAGCAAGTAGATCCTTTGCTGCTGCTTCCGGTATCTGGCCATACAAAACCAGCTGGGTCAGACCCCAGAAAGAGCAAGTGCCACAAAGGAGGCCACAAAATAAGAACTAAAGCCAGCAAATTAGCACAATAATATAAGGTAATAAAGACAGGAATTAAGGAAAAACATAACAGGAGATATACGATGAGATAACCATGGGACTATTCAGATAACCAGGTTACAACCCGTAAACCAAACAAGGACCGGGGTTGTAACCCTTCGTCTGAACGGAACTTGGATTCTCCACCATTTATCGGCAAAATATAAGAAAATCATGACAGGTAGCAATTCTTATGCGGGAATCAAGACAAGACTAGACAAGTTATACTTCATTCAATCACTCACGGCCAAGCAAATACTGCGGCTTACTACTTTAACTAACTAGGGTTATCACAAACCTAATTACTAACAAGATGCAATGAGAATTCCAAGTCATGTTACCTGTTTGTTACTACCTGAGTGATCCCAGCAAGAAAAGGAAAAGATAGCAGGATATAGCAGACACACTGTAGTAAGATACATGTGTCCTAAGGTACCACACTCGACGGCGGGCTGGAAGTGCGCTTATCTCGACGGATAGCAACAAATCCCAAGTATATATATATATATATATATATAAGGCCGGGACCAAAGGGGCAACAGGTAACTGAAAAATTTTCCATGAACTATTTGATCAATCTAGTCATTAATCCTAGCCATATTCAGTATGAATCCCTGACCGTGGGAAACCAGGGATTCATGTCCTAGACATGATGCAAGACAAGACAGGTTCATTTGTACAAACACATTCACCCACGGTGTCCAGGCCATTTATTCTTGTCAAGTCGTGTTAGCCGTCGCAACAGCATTAAGATAAATCATGTCAGGGGTACTTGTTACAAGTTACAAGTCAAGTCAAGTCAAGTCAAGAGTGCGCCGCCACGGGCCACTATCAAGTTATCAAGTCACAAGGATTAATTACAAGTTACAAGTTAGGTGTGCACCCACCGGGTCACTAGCAAGGAGGTCAGAGAATACCAAAATCATAATTCACAGAAAATCCCGAAAACCGTACTAGTCATAAACAATTACTAGAATACCGTGTTAGGCCGTGTCGGGTCAAGATAGTAGTGCTGTGTTGAACAGATCTCAGGAAAACCAAATCCACAAACGAAACCAAGTCAAGAAATAAAATCAATACTCCAAAAGCCAATGGGTTAAGCAAGGGGTTCAGGGGAGCAGCGTACGCACAAGGGCACGCACGCAGGGGAGCTGCGTACGCACAAAAGTCACGCACGCAGGAGAGCTGCGTACGAGAAAAGTCACGCACGCAGGAGAGCTACGTACGAAAAAAGTCACGCACACAGGAGAGCGGCATACGTGAAAAGTCACGCACACAGGAGAGCGGCATACGTGAAAAATCGCGCACACAGGAGAGCGGCATACGTGAAAAGTCACGCACGCCAGAGAGCTGCGTACGTGAAAAGTCACGCACATAGGAGAGCGGCATACGTGAAAAATCACGCACACAGGAGAGCGGCATACGTGAAAAGTCACGCACGCCAGAGAGCTGCGTACGTGAAAAGTCACGCACACAGGAGAGCGGCATACGTGAAAAATCACGCACACAGGAGAGCGGCATACGTAAAAAGTCACGCACACAGGAGAGCGGCATACGTGAAAAATCACGCACACAGGAGTGCGGCATACGTGAAAAGTCACGCACGCCAGAGAGCTGCGTACGTGAAAAGTCACGCACATAGGAGAGCGGCATACGTGAAAAATCACGCACACAGGAGAGCGGCATACGTGAAAAATCACGCACACAGGAGAGCGGCATACGTGAAAAGTCACGCACACAGGAGAGCGGCATACATAAAAAATCACGCACACCGGAGAGCGGCATACGTGAAAAGTCACGCACAGCCAGAGAGCTGCGTACGTGAAAAGTCACGCACACAGGAGAGCGGCATACGTGAAAAATCACGCACACAGGAGAGCGGCATACGTGAAAAATCATGCACACAGGAGAGCGGCATACATAAAAAGTCACGCACACAGGAGAGCGGTATACGTGAAAAATCACGCACACAGGAGAGCGGCATACGTGAAAAGTTACGCACGCCAGAGAGCTGCGTACGTGAAAAGTCACGCACACAGGAGAGCTGCGTACGTGCAAAAGCATGCAAGCAAAGAGCTGCGTACACGTAAAAACACGCACGCAGGGTCTGGGTCTTCTTCTCCATGGCTGAGAAGAAGCTCTCATGGCTCCAAAACTTCAAAACCTCATAACTTGGCCATCCGAACTCCAAATCCAGATTTCTAAAGTTCCAACCAGGGTGGAATGGAATTCTCTTCCACATAGAAACATCAAAACCCATAATAACCCAACTTAAATAGATCAAAACCATACAAAACCGAAAATAGGGAAAACTTAGATCTAGAACAATGGAGACTCCAAATCACAAAATGCTAAGTTCTAATGTTGATCACCATGTCCTAATCTAGCAAATGGACCAATAAAAGAGGGTTCTCATGTGGTGGCAAGGTGCACTTGCCTATGGGTGTGGAGAGTTGTGTGGAGGAAGAAGAAGAAGAAGAAATTAATGGAGAAGGTAATGAAGAGAGAGAGTGTTAGGTGGGAATTATAAAGAGGGTGGAATGTGGTGTGTTGAGGGTGGAGCATAGGCTAAGGTGTTCCAATACACATTAAACCAAACCAAACCAACTCAAACCAATTAGAACCGAGCCAGGTCAAAACCCAAAATACGAGAAATATCGAAATTCCACAAGTTGAGAAAAATAAAAATACAAGCTAAAATCCAGATACGAGTATAAATACGAAATACGGGAAATACGGAAAATGAGGGTGATAAGAACATTCTAGAAGATGGCGGAAGGCTCTAGAAGATTGTGGACCTCTCCGGAATGCCCAAGATCGTTCTAGGAGGCCCAAAAAGCTTCTGGAAGGCCCTTGAAGTTTCCTTTTATGTTGCTAGGGATTAAACCTGGAATATGCCATTCCAGTTATGGTAGAAAAGAATAATTGTCACGGCCCGTACCCGCTTTTTCGGATACGAGACGTGTCCAAGCCAGCCTACGCCGCAGAGTCGGCGGTAGAACGCTGTCAAGCCCGCGAGAAACAATACACAAAATATAACATTTGCTGCTCATTCACATTTCTAAATTTGTTACAATATTTACAATATTTAAAATTAAAGAGAATACAAAGTTTTCCTAATTAATGAAAATGATACAATGGCTATCTATTTCTAGGTTGACCTCAGCATATCCATGCCTTCCCAGTGCTAAGAGTGATCGCGGCTAAACCTGAAAATTGTTGGTTTCCAGTCAGGAATGGAACAAGTACACAAACCAACGACAATACGAGAACACAATAGAATTAACAAGACATGAAAATAACATTTGAGATATGAAGGCTAGAAAGTAACAGATAACATGGCATGTGTGAAGAAGACAAGGAAAACAAATAAAAGACAACTACATATGTGGTGTGAAATATCCTTTTCGACATATGAACGGCTATGGGTAAATATGGGCCCCTGTACGTGTCATGTGCAGCTGCTATCAGTCAAGATTAGACATATTAGAATAGTTCTGGGTAGTCCACATGTCTACTAAGATATTTTTCCTCCCGACTACTCCGTGTGACGAGCATGTCAACAAGCAGCAAGATATATGTATATATAAATATAAAATAAAAAGACTACTATGAATCGAAAGCAATCAGAAAGTGCACTTGCCTGAGGTCCTTTGTTGGTGAAACCGAAAATACTATACTACTCAGTGAGCCACA